>BMAO01024592.1:0-94085 GCA_019973975.1 Trichonephila clavata
ATCTATCTATCTATCTATGTGCGTCTATCTTCTCACGAACCGTACGACGCAGAAAGTCGCGGAAGGTACCAAAAGATCGGGAATTTTCCGGGGAAGCCGTATTGCCCATTTATATTCCGATATTCTAACTAGATAAAAAGATATTAATTAAAAACCTTAAAACGCCTAATTGTTTTACTCCTGCCGGTTGTTTACTTGGCGGAACTTCCCTTCCGTTTCGGCCGAGCGGTGATTCGACATTTTCCACCATTTTAAAATTGTCATCCAATTTTCGGTGTTGAAATTAGACAAAAAATAATTACAGAATCGGAAAGATCATTTATTTCGCCACGATACGGTATAATTTTTTTTGTAAAATAACGATATTTTCTATTTTTTTCGAATTTTTTTAAAATAGTGTTAAAACTGATGCGTTTTTATGAAAATTATTTCTAAATCGTTGGGTATGAATTACTTTTCGTGTTATTAAATCGATATTCTACACTGATTAACTTCAAGCCTTTCTCTTTTAGATCCATTCATTTAAAAAATAAAATTCCCAAAACTTTTTTTTAAAAGAATTTTTAAAAAGTAGTCCCAATTTTTACTTCACATTGAATAACTTCGTCATTTATGAAGGTAATCTCACAAAACCTTTTTTCCGTGTGTAAAGCAATATTATACGTAACATATACGAAGATTGAAAAAATTGCTTCAAAATTACGGATTTTAAAAAACATTTTGTGATTTTCGTAAACTGCAGTTTTTCTGAGAAATAACTTAAACATTAGTTTTTGTACATTTTTTATTTCAAAGAATATTGGTCATGCTGCTTTTGAGAAGGGAACGGAAAATTTATAAAAGTAGAGAAAGCCCGTGCAACGCCGGGCCATGAAAGCTAGTAATTAAAAATACGCGATTTTTTACATTTAGCCAAACATTGGCGTCGAAAATTAGCTTTGCGCCAAAGACTTTTGACCTGTTTCGCCGTCGACCGCATCTAACTCAAGGGTTACACTAAAAAATTCTGCCTTAAACAGGGGGAAATCAGTAACTTTGGCGAGTAAAAAAGTTATTTTTTCGTCAATTTTTCTTTATATAATTTTCAAAATTAAATAACTATATATGTCAGATTAAGATGATAAAATGCATTCAATGCATTTCTGAGATTCATTTAAAATATTTATCAGTATCGAAATTTTTGTTCTCTTTCATAAAACTTAAAGTTTATTTTAAAATAATGCCTAATGTATAATTCCGTAATAAAAACAAAAAAATTGCCCATTTCGAAATTTTTTTTTTTTGGAAATAGTCAGTTATATAGGCATAAATTCCTTAGGAAAAAAAAGCTATGTTCGTATTATATATTCTTTATTATTAATTGCTTTTTATTAAAATATCAAAAATCAATACATTTTTTGCAATACATTTAAATGTAATCTTCAATCGAAATCTTTCAATCGTTATGCGAATATCCTGTGGATTCCCTCCAATTAAAAATTAATTTCAATTTGAACCTCCCATTCATTATTGTTGCCTATTTTCATTTTTCGCTACGGGTCTGGGTGGCGCGGTTGGAAAGCGCGTCGCTTCCGCTACGCCGCAGAGTGTCTTAATTCTTACGTCTGGGTACGAATCTAGAGAATTCGATTTTGTTCATTTCTGCTTATCCCCCCCTCCCCCGTAAATTAATTCTCTCTTCTTCAATGGTTGAATTCACTTCCTGCATCCCCACTGATCTGAAATTTACTTCATTTTCAGTGCTACCATTATTTAAGCAAATGGTATATCACAATTAATTGCTAAATGAGCCTTTTTAATCAATTTTATTAGAAAATAATTAATAAGTTAGTTTTGTATAATATACTTTTTTTCGCAGATACGTGTTTAAATAATTTAATTAATACAGAGTGGAATGAAAAACTATAAAATTAAAAAAATTAAATGTTTTTATCAAATAGTATTATTTTCTTTTTGAATGTTTTTTTCAGTGAAAATGTTATCATATAACTAGGTTTTCCCCCAAAAGTGGATTTTTAACACTTACATATGTTTAATCAAACATCCAAACGTTTCAAGAGCTATCTGTAGAATTTTTTTTATTAGTATTTATTGATAATGGATTTAAATTAATATATTTTTTTAAAATCAAAGGAATGTTTCTATTATTTTATTATTAAATTAATTATTTGTTAATAAAATGTATATCGCCTATTATTTAGGATAAAAATACGTTCTAGAGAGAGACATTTTTAAGCTAACTGTAAGTAACGATTGATTGATTAATGAAAACCTGAAAATTATTTTATTATTTTAGATTCCTAAAAACTATCTATTATAAAAAAAAAATTATTTTTTTTAAATCAAGCATCAGAATAGTTTTATGCGTTTTTATGAAAATTATTTCTAAATCGTTGCGTATGAATTTATTTTCGTGTTATTAAATCGATATTCTACACTAAGTAACTTCAAGCCTTTCTCTTTTAGATCCATTCATTTAAAAAATAAAATGACCAAAACTTTTTTTCTGCGATTTTTTAAATATTAAACCAAATATTTACTCAACGTTGAATAACTTCGTTATTAATTAAAATTATCGCACGAAACTTTTTTTCGGTGTGTAAAAAAATATCATCTGTAATCTGTACGAAGATTGAAAAAATTGCTTAAAAATTACGGATTTTAAAATTTTGTTTGTGATTTTCGTAAAGTACCGTTTTTGCGATCATGAAAAGTTTAAAAAAACACTGGGAAGATTTTTTGAGTTTTTTGCGCATGCGCGGTAGAATTAGTGAAGGTCAATGTTACGTTTCAGTTTTTGAACGAATTATAATAAAACACTCAAAATACTTAAATCAATCTTTTAATAATTCCTTCATTGAAAAAAGATAATTGCATGAAACTTTTTTCCCGTGTGTCGAACATTTCAAAAAATCCTCTCAATTTTTCTTCAAGATTTAAAGTAGTAGTAAAATTTTGTAATTTGAAAAATTTCAACTTTTCTGTCTTTTTTCAACATACAATTATTTTTAAGAAATCTACGTTTTCATTTCGGGGGGCTAAAAAATTGCAACGAAAGAATTCAAAAGTGAGTGAGTGATTTTTAAAGTCGCACTGTTCACCTACTCGAGGTTTTTGGCGACGGACATTAAATTTTCAACCATGGTCAAGTGACGAGGACGACACCTGAGCTTTCACCCTTCTCTCCTAATTACCACACCAACACAAGAACAAATTTCGAAAAAGGGAGTTTTAATGACATAGTTAAAGAAATTACTGACATCGCGCGCATACACACACATAAGTGGTATCGACACGAGGGGAAAAGGAAATTCCCCTGGGGATTAAAAGTTATTCACTCGGTAAAAGCCCGTGCAACGCCGGGCCTGGGGAGAGGAAAGAAACAAAGAAGTCAAAGTAATTTCGAAAAATATTATTGGATGAGCTGATTTTGTGAAGAGAAGGGAAAATGTTAAACGAGAAAGCCATGATACGCACTCAAGGGGCATGCACTCACATCGTACGCGTTACACCCACATAAAAGTGATGGCATCAGAAAGAAAGAAGGAAATTAACATGGGGATAAGTTATACCCTCGGTAAAAGCTCGTGCAATGCCGGGCCATGAAAGCTAGTATATATATATACTGTTAGTTCTCTTTTTCTTCGCAAAGAATATTCAAGTTTTATAGGTGTGCATTTATGAACAATTTTTATCTTTTTTAATAATAGTTTGTTTTTTTTACTTTGGGGAGAGGGGCGGCCTTTTTCATTTCTGTCTGGGGCGGCTAAATTGCTAGAATCGGCCCTGTTACCACTGCAATTACATAATTTAACTTTTTATTTAAAAAATGTTGAGCGAATCAATCATTTAATTTTATTTTAAATAAATTAATAGCATGCATTTAAACTTGCAATTTTGAAAGATGGCTAAAAATGTTTTTTTTATTTATCCAATATGCTTTCGACAGGACAGCTTATACCGTGCGAATAGGTTCACGTCTACGGAGAAAATGAAATGTTTGGCATCGCAATTCAAAGCAAGCGCCGATATTGGCGAGAAAATTGCTTGGTTCTGTAACCCTGCAGAATGTCATCCTCCTGCTTCCTTTCCCTTTACTCACTTAAAAAAGTGCTCTCTATTTAACGACTTCCCAGAATGCATTTATTTCTTTATAAATATTATTAATATTTATTTCTTTATATTTTTACAACTCAAAACTTCGCACTGATAAGGGTAGTTAAGTTCTTCGTACTGCAATTAACGTTAGTATTTCTGTTTTCGTTATCTGCTTTAGATAGAATGAAATTAATATTATGTGTGTGAATCTTCGTAGCGTCTTAATTTCACACGGAATTTCTTTCTTTATAACATTTTTACACATCAAAACTTCGCATTGATTAGGTCTGCTTACTGCAATAAACGTTAGTGTTGTATTTCTGTTTTCGTTATCTGCTTTAGATAGAATGAAATTAATATTATGTGTGAATATTAGTAGCGCCTATTTTATCTTTCTCTCCAGTAATTCTTTAATTAAATGTATAATTTTTGTTTGCTTTTTTATATTTTCGAACTTACGTTTTTTTTTGCGGATCATGTACTGCAAATGAAAGGATCTCGCCAAAATATTTTTTTGCACTTCGTGATGTCTTAATTTGGCGAAATTAATGGATGAGATTGTTCTTAAAAACGTTTTTTTTTTTATCTGTTTTTGACAATTTTTTAAATTTTGTTTGGTGTCTCTCTGAAATATGAAATAAAGATTTTTTTTTATATATATTTTGTGTTTGTATGAAACTTATATTGATTTAGTCAAAATATTGAGCCTTATTTTATTTTTGATATCTTTTTAAGATTTAATTTTATTTTATAACAGCTGTACCACATGTTGCTGTCGCTCAGTCAGGTTAAAAAGACTGGTGCATCACAAAGTATTCTACGAGGGTTACAAAAGTAAATAATAATACACAAAATTCAAACAAATAAAAGGAAGAGTACTTACATATTATAATGAAGCAATCGCCAACTCTAGTTTTACTCGCCAAGTTGGCAACCAGGTGCTTCGTTTCATATAATGTTGCCAGTAGGTTGCGATAATACTCAAGTACCCAAAGAAAGTATCCAAATAAGAATTTTCAACAAAAACATGTAAATCAGAAAAATGTATGATAAAGAACCATGAGCAAAAATAAATGCGAATCATTGATATATATTTAAGAAATAAGGGTACTTGCGTAATATTGCAACAATTTATCATTGTATTATTAACTCGCCAAGTTGGCAACTCCTATGTGTTGTATGTGCTGAATTAGCAACCAGGTGCTTCGTTTCATATAATGTCACTAATAGGTTGCAAAAATATATAAGTAACAAGTATTTTCAAAAATAAGTTCATGCAGTTCATAAAGAAGGACAGTCTTAAACAGAAGGATAAAAAATTACTATATTAATTTGGATAAAAAAAAACTATTATGTACAAATTAAATATACCTAAATTTGATCAAATGGTTCTGCTCTGGAGTCCGTGAGGGGAAAGGGTTAATTTAAAAATGCTTCTGGGTAGAAAATGTTTTGTGTTGCTTCATTTGTTTGTGCGGATACAGAAATGATTGTTTGGTCTAAGTACTCTAGAACACAAATAATTGTCCCTGTAAGAAATCCATGTCTAGATCTAAGCCACTCAATTGTAAAGATATGCCCTGAACTTTGTTGATAACAATTGAAAATTGTAAAAATCTTCAATTATTATTAACGCTTTGTCGAAGATTTATGATGTGAAATCCATGTTCATATTTGAATTTTCCTTGTGTATTCAATGCAAAATATCTTTAACCGTGTGTGATTTATATTTCTTCCCTAACTGTTGAAGGGCAGACACGGCCAATATATGATTACAAATGATAGTATTATGTTATTCACTTCATTAATGATCTTTCCAGTTGTCTGTTACATTTTGAATGTAGACAGTCACCTTAATTATTTTGTGATACATTGCATTGCTAATGAGCTGTCTTTTATGATAGTGTTGATTTTGTGCGGGTATAAGTTTATTTTTTCATTGTTCTTCATTTAGTTTTTTTTCTTATTTCTCAGTGCAATTGGTTAGCATTTTTTGTCAATTAATTTTTTTTTTAATTCAAACTATATAATGAAACTGACCTGTCTGAAGTGGGATGAAATATTCTGTTTCCCATTGCGTCGGAATTGAGCTGTTTTGATTGATTTACGTTTGAAGTTAAATATTTTTTATTTCCCCCCCTTTTTGTTCCCCTTCTTTAACGTTTTGCAATTTTATATGTTTTAAATTTTACTTTTAAAAGCAGTCAATCAGCTTTCAGTGTCTCTTACATTTTGAACATAGGCAACCACCTTAATTATTTGGGGATACATTGCATTGCCATTGAGCTGTGTCTTTTACAATAGTGTTGATTATGTGTGAATATAGTTTATTTTTTCATTTAGTTTTTTTTTATTGTTTTTCTTATTTCTCAGTGCCATTATTGAGAATTCTGTTCTGTTGATTAATTTTCATTTGAATTCAAACTATATAGTGAAGTTGACCTCTTTGGAGTGCTTTGTTCAAGTGAAATGAAATGTTCTGTTTTCCATTGCATCACAATTGAGCTGTGTTGATTGATTTACATTTGAAGTTAAATATTTCATTAGTATTTTTATTTTTCCCTCTCCTGACATTCAAACCAATTTTAAAAATCCCAATTGGCTGAGTGAACGTGCTATTCTTACTGCCAAGAACAAAGACGTCTACCAGCTTAACAATATCATTCAGTCTTGCATTCAAAATGAGACAGTCTCCTATAAGTCTGTTGACACTGTTGTGGAAGTAATTGAAGCAGTGAATTATCCTACAGAATTTTTGAATTCACTTGATCTGCCAGGAATACCGCCCCACATACTGCAGTTGAAAGTTGGCGTGCCAATTATCATGTTGTGAAATATCAACCAGCCAAAGCTGTGTAATGGTACACGGCTTGCAGTAAAATAATTAATGAGCAACGTCATAGAGGCAACAATTTTGACAGGACCTTTCAATGGTGAAGATGTCCTCATTCCTCGCATTCCTATGATACCAACAGATATGCCCATTTCAAATTAAGATATTGCAATTCCCAATTCGATTGGCATTTGCTATCACTATCAATAAAGCTCAGGGGCAATCTTTAGAATTGTGCGGCTTGGATTTAGAGACAGATTGCTTCTCTCATGGACAATTATATGTTGCATGTTCCAGAGTAGGCAAACCAGACACTATATATCTAGGGGGAGACCTGTGTACCTAGGGCCACTTTTTTTCAATGGACAAAAACAGATCCACTGGCCTGTTTAAAAAATGTGAAATTGATATGCATTCATCCTTATACTAACTACCATCCAATTAGAGTTAATATAAGTACTTAAAATAATAAATTCTGTGAAATAAAAGCTTTTTAAAAATTTTTACAAATGGCCCTAGGTACAAGGATATCCTTGTACCTAGGGCCAGCAGCTGTTGTACCTAGGGCCTTTTCTTGAAAGTTAGGTTTCACTCTGTAATCAATAGAAAGTAATATATAGAAAATCTCTCTCTTAATACCTGCTCCATTCATATTATAAATGTATTCAGGCAAAAATTGGTATTTTAACAATACCTCCTGATACTTAGCAAAAAAAAAAGTATCAACATTTGTTTTATTAAAGCTGGTAGCTCTTGCCAAACTTGTGGCTTTCTTACTGAAAGAACCTTATTTCTTTTCAAAAAATAAAAATACCATTGATCACCAGCTTCACCATGTGCATCCTAAGACTTGGGACATTTTTTTTCATTAGCTTTTGCATATTCAAAAGGAAGCTTTTTAACTTTTTTTTTTTTGACAATCCAAAATGCATACAAAGATAAGGTACTGAACAAGAACACTCTCTTCATCTTTAGAGAACACCGTCCAAACAGCACATCGGTTATAATATGCACAATTTAATTCTATATTTTCAGAATTATTAGTCATCCTGCAAAAAGCAATGTGACTTTGCAGTGTAGTTCTGGTTACTCCAAACTGTCATACTGCAGTCTGAACTGGAATTCCATCCTTCAAAAAACTGCTTCTGTAGCTAGTATATTATCTGCATTAGGATTTGACCTTTTTATTCTGTCAGAATTTTTAAGCATCTAAAAGTTAGGAATTTATAATTGCTCAAAGAGGAAGACTGTTAAATTAAAAATTTGCAGTATGGCAGTGGAATACAGGTTATAAAATTAATTAAAATATCATAAAAACCTTATTTAGAATTATACTTTTTTATAACTATAAAAAATTGTTTTTTTTTTTATTAAAGGAATTCTTATGTTGTATAAACAAAATAATCCTGAATAATAACAAAAATGGTAGCAAAGATATTTTTTATAAAATCAAGAATATTGAAAGTTTCAGAATAAAAAATATAAACTCTCCTCTCATTTAAATAACATTTAGTAATAATAAAAAGCTTGACTAAATCAAAATGGTTCAGATAATTATGGCCATTTTCCTCCTTTTATTATAAAACCTTTCTGAATAAAATAATAACATCAAGAATATTAATTGCAATTGTACCTAGGGCCATGGCCCTAGGTACAAGGCAACTATGTGGCCCTATATAGATACAAGATTTGGTAATTTCATACAAAATGTCTTCTGCAGAAAAACTCACATGGAGAGGGGACTTATTTAAAATATCATTTAGTACTTAATGTTATAAATAAAATTATGTACTAAATTTAAAGAAAAATATTTGACTTACATTGGTACAACAATAAAAAGAGATGAGCCAGCAAAATTTTACTTCAGACCATGTAAAAATGTTTTTCATGTATAACTTGCCACAGCCTTCCTTTACAAAATGTCAAAATGAATGCCAAAGTAGGAATTGGTATTGCTACTCACCCAACTGAGTAATGAAACTTAGAATTAAATATTATTAAAGTAAAGTGGGGTGGCCCTAGGTACACAGGTCTCCCCTACACTGAAAATGAAAAAACAAAGAATGTTGTGTACTCTGAAGCATTTTCAAATTAACCTTTTACCCCTCAAGGACTCCAAGGTAGAGCCATTTCCAATTTGTGTATATTTTAACTGTTTGTTTTTATTTAAATTAATGTTTTTTTATCAGTTTTGGGCTGTTTATCATTTCTATGTTTTTTACTATTTTATGAACTGCATGAACCTATTTATGTATTTAATTTATTATGATTATTTCTTATTTATTTTTGTGATTTGCATTTAATTAATTTTTACTTATGATTGTTTCTTATATATTTTTGTGATATGCATTTGTTTTGGTTTGCTACTATTTTATAAACTACATGAACCTATATATATGTGTGTGTGTATTTAATTTATACTTATGATTATTTGTGATATGCATTTATTTTGGGCTTATTATTATTTCTTATATATTTTTGATTTGTATTTTTTTTTTTGCATACGATTATTTTTTATATATTTTTGTGATTTGTCAATGCATTTTTTTTTCACTGTTAAATTGAATCTTTAAATGTTCTGAAAGAATGCCATCCCACATGCTGCAGTTGAAATTTAGCGTGCCAATTATGTTACGAAATATCAACCAGCTAAAGCTGTGTAATAATATGTGACTTGCAGTAAAAAATATGTATATATTTTAACTGTTTAAGAATTTTTTTAAAATTTAAATTAATGTAATTTTTTTTATTAGTTTTGGGCAGTTTATCATTTTTTTATGTTTATTAATATTTTATGAAATGCATGAACCTATTTATGTATTTTTGCATTTAAGTTATTATTAAGATTAAATCTCTGTAATTAAACCAGACTATCCATTAAAAAATTATGCCCATTATAAGATTCACAATTGGCTGGATGGACAAGCTCTTTTCATTTAACCAGATTGAGCCACAGCAACATGTGGCAGGGTACAGCTAGTAGTTATATAAAAAAAATAGGAATACACAAACTTCGTAAACTTTTTGGAATTGGTGTTACAATTATAGCATTTTGTTTCAATTGCAATAAATATAGAGATAAATATATATTCAATCGTCATGTTCAAGGACTTATACATAACAAGTGAAACAAATTCTAACAGGTGGGTAATGGCTGGTATTCTTATATGATTAATCACTGAACAAAAGTCATTATATTTCTTATTTCCTATACGCTGAAGATATTTAATTATAATTGCGGATCTTTTATAAAGAAATGATTAGTTAAAAAAAATGAAATCTAAACATATGATCCTCAGTTTAAGACAAGAGAATTACATCAAATATAAAGGAAAAAGAAATTCGCAGTATAACTTGAAGGGTAGTTTTTAGGTACTTGAACCACTCCCCTATTCTTGACAAAAGGGGGGGTCTATAGGAACATATCATGACTCCTACCAAATGTAAAAGACCAGGAGAATTGTTATCCTTTAGTTTTGAACAAAAAGAAAAAGGGAATGAGCCTAGAGCATCACTGCGGGTGAAGAGCAAATAGAACACATCCTTAAGGTGGACTTCTAAATGTACTGAAAAGGTCAGGGTACTTTATCTTAATGAAATCACATTATTTGGATATGAAACTTTTGTTGAGAACGTAAATTAATCATATAAATCCACCTTGAAATGTAAAAATGTCAGAAATGGTCTAGAAAATTTTTAAATTACGAAAAATACATATATCTTTGCTTCCAAAATGCTCGGACGCCATGTTTGGTAAGCTTTATTGTAATGACTGCAGATGGCGCCACGTGTATGCAATCTACGTACAAAACTTTTAAAATATTACTTTAGAAGAAAATTGAGCATAAACTGCTTAAATACACATTAAGAATACTTTATTTTATGAAAAAGAATATTTTGCTACATGAATAATGATTTTAATCACTTCAGAAACACTAATTCTGCTTTTTTTATTTGAAAGGGGAGGGGTAAGAGAATTAAAGTAACCCTAGACTACGTCAGGAGATCACGTCATTGTTGGGGAGGGGACCCTCTTCCTTGGAATGAAAGAAGGAAGTTCTGACAATTTGTTTCCAAGATGAAACGGTCAAGTGACCTTGAGGTAAGGTGGAGGAGGGTGGGGGAAACACATGAATAGGATAGCTGTTTATTTCAGGGAGAGGCGATTGGAATCTATTTTGGGACTGAAAAAAGGGGGTTATTGTGGGGTGTATACTTTCTTAGTGAGTGAAACATTTGTAGAATTTTCATTTCAACCAGACTGAAAGCTCTTAAAGCTAATTTCTGCAGGGAGTGGTCAATGGATGCTATGCACCGGGGCCCTAAAATAATCAAGAATTAAAAAAATATACTCTTGCATATGAAAACTTTACAATACTCCTATTGATGTCAATATGGCGAGATGTAAAATTTATCGTAAACATTATTATTATGGATATCTAAAATTCGACAATCTTCAAAATAATTCTTGATGTTACGAAAGTTTAGTTTTTGTTATTCGATTTGGGAAGCTCCCAAGAATCCCTACCTCAACTGGACTTTTTAGAAGGTATAATTTAGAAGTGCACTTATATTAATAAAGTAGCGAAATTTTTATGAAGAAGCCTGGTTGTTATTTCAATAGTAACTCGATAAATAATGTGAATGTTTCAAAAATCTTAATCCAGGCTCTGTAAAGAAAAATCCTAACTATATATACATAGAAAAAATATTACATAGAAGTATTTTCAATGAAAAGAGAATGTTTTGAAAATGTAATTTTTCTTCATGTTTTTGCTATAAAATTACATTTAAACAGTTTTAATGTAATGGAATATAATGGAAAATTTTAATCGAATTGTTAAGTAATTACTACTCTGTGCTAATGGATCACATAAGCAGAATAAAAAATTCGTAAAACAGAGAATTATGCACAGATCTCAAAAATAAGTTATTTTTGTATTTGGAAAGGAAGTCCTTTCCGAAATTAAAGCAGCTACGTACAAATGGACTGCACTCTTAAAATTTCCCATTAGGAAAAAAATTCAATCAATATTAGATATGTAAATTTTGAAGATAAAAGATTAACTATAAATGAAAATTTTTACAGGGTTTATTAAAGTAATTTATGTGCCTGGAGCAGGATTAGCAAAAGAAAGAGAGAGATTAGTGTCGCTCTACAAAGCAACAAGAGGGCCATTGATCACAAACCTCGTAATATTCAACCTCGGTCGAGTAACGAGAATGACACCTGAGCTGGCATCCCTCTTTCCTAACTACCTTATAATTGGAGGAATGACCTCATCTACACGGAGGGTCTTTAGTGGCAACAGGATTTGAGCCCATGACACTCCAGACATGAACTCGTGACCATAACCACTAAGCTATTGCGCCCACCAGGAATAGCAAAAATCTATTGAAAAGGTTAAGGGAGTCTGATAACCAATCAGTTTTTAATATATTTGAAGTTTTCTGAGAGTTGACAATCTCAATATTCGACAGTTTAGAGAGAGTGATTAGTTTAGCAATCATTTTAAAGCATTTTTCCATTCTTAAAAGTTTAATTAAAAACTGGAAGGAGGTACCGCCCCCTCCCTTATCTGCCTAATGGCGGACCAACTCCCATTGTACAAATTATGCAACTCTATCACAGCTCAAATTGTAAAACTGTAATTTCCTTGTATTATGTAGTTCATACGGTTTTTTCTTCACAATTGGCTGTAAAATTTGTAACACATCGTCACGTTTAACTATTTTTGCACGTTCATGCAAAGCCTCCCTATCATAAATGTAAATTTGTCCAAACTGTGAGTTTGCTCCATTCTGTAAAAAAGATGTAGTTTCTTTTGTTAACTTCACCTTTAAAAAAACCTTGAAATAAATTTTTTACAGCATCATGAAATTTTTTTTTGTATATAAAGAGAGATATTTGGGAGAATAATCGGTTCGTTCAGTGAAATGGCTATTAACTCTTACTTTTACTACTAAAATCGTTTCTGTTCAGTTACGTTTCGAGGTTTTTAATATTTAAAGAGCAATATTTGTGTTTTTACACATAGTTAAAAACCTTAGAAGCTTTTTTTGCTTT
The DNA here is from genome assembly GCA_019973975.1 of Trichonephila clavata. Taxonomy (NCBI): domain Eukaryota; kingdom Metazoa; phylum Arthropoda; class Arachnida; order Araneae; family Nephilidae; genus Trichonephila; species Trichonephila clavata. The sequence continues at coordinate 12,999 of BMAO01024592.1, forward strand.
CATTAATTTTTTCCTATTGAGAAATTTCCGGGCTCAAAACATTCTTGTGTTACTAAAAGACAATATTTGAAAGAGGTGGAATACTATGAAAATTATATGACTTAAAATCAGCCTTTTTTCAGCTGATACTACAATGAGACTTTATTGAGTTCAAGTATTCCGTATACACAAATATAACTGAATTTATCTATGATATTACAAAATGTATTATAACACTATAGTAAAATAATTTCAAGCCATGTAATAAAAATCAAACTTTTTAAATTGCACCGACTTAAAACTGAGAAAAAATTAGGTGTTATACGTACAAACCTGGGGGTTTCTAATTTCAGTTTGTATCATTATTATTTTTATAAGTGTTTCAAAACTTTTTTGAAAGCATCATGATAAGATTAGGCTGAGTAATCTCTGTCATCGTATATATATAACAAATGCTATCAATTTTATGTAAAACATATTTTAAATATAAAAAAAATATATCCTCATATAACATATTTAATTAAAGTAGTGTTTTGATACAGTGTACATAATTTGGATAAAAACATTTTTTTTAAATTAGATCTTTAGAGGCATTATTAATTTTTGTTTTATGCCTTTAGAAACTGTGTTTTTCTCAGACTTTTCAATTTTGAGGATATATTTCTCCCAAGGATTTTTTCTGTTCAAGATAATATTGAAAATTTTTTGTAGAATTTATATATATATATATTCTTGAAAAGTTAGTATGGATTTCGGTCTGAGAGCACTAGTTATTTTTTCTAAAAATCTTAAATTAATAGTTTTAAAAAATTTGATATATTTTCCATAGCTGTAAAAATAATTATTAAAATTCAACAAGGAATTTTTAGTAGGGAATATTAGTTTGAAATGTTCAAATCCATACTAACTTTTGTTCTCAATAATCTTAAGAAACAGAAATCACTGAAAATAACTAAAAAACTTTAAAAATTGAGTATTTTACAAGAAAAATTTGTAATTTTTAAAATTAAGACCGGTAAAATTTTTTTTATTTGAAGAATAAATTTAATAATATAATCTAAAAAGAAAACACAAATTACTTTCAATATTACTGTCTTTAAAACGGGCACTGTGTAGCCTTAACATCACTACTCAAACTAGTAACATATTTAAAGCAATCCGTTATTTTTTCAAGAGCGTACCATGCCCAACCATAGATATAAAGATCAAGGAGAAAAAAAAAAACGGAATTTAAAAATTGCTACAAAACACACACACATATATATATACAAGGGGTGATCAAATGAAAAGGTACGAAACGACACAGTGGGTACAAATATAGACTTTATTCAAAATATACACCATAGGCCTGAGCACAACGATCCCACTGATGAACAAGCCGCAGGATTCCTTGTTCCCAGAATTCCTGTGGCTGTGACGAGACCCAGTCCTTCACAGTGTCCTTGAGTACGTCGTCCGAGTTGAAGCGCTTTCCTTTCAGGTGTTTCTTCAGTGGACCAAACACATGGAAATCGCAGGGTGACATGTCCGGACTGTAGGACGGATGGTCCAACGTCTCCCATTGGAACTTGTCCAGTTCCATTTGTGTGACTCTGGAGACGTGTGGACGCGCGTTATCATGGAGCAGAACCACACCCTCCGTGAGCAGCCCCGGTCTTTTGTTCTTGATGGACCTGCGTAGGCGTCGGAGTGTCTCACAGTACACATCGGAGTTAATGCTTTTTCTGTGCTCGAGTAATTCTGTGCTCGCATCATTTGGACGCCGCTTTTTATAAGAGCTTTTGCTCTCTCCTGCGCATGCGGGCACCCGCGCATGATCCGATCCCAGTCAGAGTCTCCAATGGCATCCCGAGATGTCTCGCTACATTCTCCCTTGGCGGAATATGCAAATATTTAACTGTTTCATTTTTATGTCGTTTCGTACCTTTTCATTTGATCACCCCTTGTACTAACCGTTACCCGCCCGCTTCGCTGGGTATTTCATGACGTTTTATAAATATATACTGTTTATATATATATATATATATATGTTACCGGCAAAGTATGAAATGCCGGCATTCTATAGAATGCCTAGGCATTCTATACAATGCCGGACGTTTTTAGGCAAAGTATGAAATATGAGATTGATTACATACTTTGCCTAGGCATTGTATAGAATGCCCAGGCATTCTATACAATGCCTAAAGCTATTTAGGCAAAGTATGAAAAGAGGTCATGATAAGGATATTATATCGATGACTTACATTCCTAAAGGTACAAATGTTATTCTGACAAAATAATGAGACTGCCATTAAAAAAATTACTGTTAAATTGTGATTTCGCATATACTTGGTATTAAAATTCCTTCAGAAGTTCCAAGTTGATAGAAACCGTCCTGTTTCTCACTCATTACAAGTGCCAATATATTGATATTCGGAAAAAAAATCAATGTTTTGTATTACACAATACCTTTTTTTCAAAAATAATTTTCTGTTTTTTTCTGGCAAATTTCACGTAGGTGTATGTACAGTTCAATATCATAATGTGTAATATTTTTGCATTTGGTTGAAAGTTCTTTCAAAATTCTATCATATCCCCAGAATCATGAAATTAATTATGCTCTTGGCAAATTAAATTCCTAGAATAAGTTCACATCGTCAAACTGGGTGCCCAAATTACCGTCGGCAATTGGTATCATTTACATGGTGCCGTGCTAAAAAGGGATACCAGCCCCTGGAGAATGTACTAGGTCTGAAAATGGTAAAAATATGAATCTGCAGCCCCATTGGGGAAAAAAAGAATCCATGACGTAATACTGTATAGCAGTTCTTCACAACAGTTTTCTCTTCTGGACCAGTCAACGTTTGATAATTTTACGGCAGCCCGCTGAGGGTGGGATGTTGATTATTTATATTTTAAATTGTTTTGATTTTATAATTTAATTGTATTTAAACATGCCTTCAGAGTAAAATTAAGTTGCACCAAAAAATAATTATAAAATGATTTCACATAAAATATAAAGTGATTTCCATGGAAAGTCGCAAAAACACGAGAAAAATACACCCCAGTAAATATAATGGAAATAATTTAATGCTCCTTGAGTGACCAGATACCCTTTGATCCACGACACAAGGGTTGGGGATCACTGTTTTATGGTGTTGACGCTTTCTTTAACAGTTTACTTTTATTTTCAGCAAACATCACATCATAGCTATTCAGCAATCAATAGTCCCTGAGTTTCTTCTTAGTAGTCATTTTTGCATTTTTTTTTATCAGTTATTAACTTCTAGTAAATAATTTCAATTAAGAAAAAACCTTTTTTTTTTGGAGCATCAACTCGAATTTTAGGCAACTAACCGTTGAATAGTTGTTTCATGTTTATGGACCATGGGTAGGCAACCTTTTAGCTGTTGCGTGTCAAACCAATCTACCAATATGATTCAGCGAACCACACAGTAGGGCATTTTTGAAAGAATTCAAAAATTTATAAATGTGTTGAGTAGTGCAAAGTGCCACTGAGAATTGTTCCTCGTGCCACATGTGGCTCGTGTGACATAGGTTGCCGACCCCTGCTATAGACCATGTCTCATTCTCCAACACTATAGCTTGCTTCTCCATTTTCAGGTAGCACAGGAAAAAACCAATTTTTTGTTGACTAAGTTTAAGTAAAATTGAGTATTTTGACATTTACGAACAAACAGCAATGTACAACTAACAGATTCTGAGCCTGAGACACGCGTTAAAAGTTTTATACCTTGCCAATTGACAATATTTGATATGAATCTGAGATGTATTTCATACCTTGCCGGTTTCTCATTAGGCATTCTATAGAATGCCTAGGCAATGTGTGAAATAGGAATCATTTCATACATTGCCGGCTTGATTTAGGCATTGTATAGAATGCCTAGGCATTCTATAGAATGCCAGATTTCATACTTTGCCGGTAACATATATACCTGTAACTCTCGACTCTTGATATAAAAAAAGAACAGGACTTCTAATTTGTATTTTCTAAAAATTTTAAAAATTGAAGTATAGAAGGATGTTTGTACCTTCGTACCCTATAACCAAGTGGATTTCCGCGTAACCAATTTTTGGTGGAACTCTACTCCATAATCATGCAAGACAAATTTTAAGTCTAAGTCTAATAGAGTAAAAACGAAGTTTTTATTATCAATTCCTACCGTAATTCCGTTGAGAAACGTTCTCCAATATAACTGTTCTTAGCTTATTTCAATTTAATAAATGGAAAATGCAAACCAAATTCCACTATTATAGACCTTGTATTTCGAAAAAAGGAAATTTTTTTGTGTCAATACACCCCAGTAACCCCATGCTCCCCCAGGAGTTGATTTCCTAAAATACATTCTTAGTAGATCCCTGTTCAACAAAAGAAACATGCTTAACCAATTTCAAGTATGTGGGTCTAACAATTCAAAAACGGGATTTTTTCCCCATAATTCCCCGTGACCTCTCGCAACCCTCCTTGGGGTTTATTTTCGTTTTAATGGAACTCTGTTCCATGAAAGGAACATGCCCACCAATTTTCAAGCAGGTAGGTATAATAGTTTAAAAAACGGAAATACTTATATCCATTACGCCCCTTAATCCCCCGAAATGAAACTTGTGGTTTAATTTTCGCGAAATCCATTTTGTAGCGGTTCTCTACTCTGCGAAAGGAATCTTTTACCAAATTTCAAGACTGTACGTCTAATAGTTTAAAAACCAATTTTCATATCTGTAGGTTGAATAGTTCCGGAGATATCGTGATTAGTCAGTCAGTCAGTGAGTCGCTTTTCTCCTTTATATATATATATAACCCAAATTTGCTGGTCTTAATTCAGTAACAGCTTTAGAAATCATAATAGGTATCCTTTTTAGTCCATTGACTTTTTTGCTTTCTTCCATTTTTATTACACTATATATATATATTCATATATACACGTATATATATATATATATATATATATACTAGCTGTTACCCGCCCGCTTCGATGGGTATTTCATGATGTTTTATAAATTTTTACTGCTTATATATATGTATAAATTATTGATATCTAAGTCCTAGCATTAAGAATTCGATTGAATTGAAAAATATACTTATACCTGTAACTGTCACCTGTTGATAAAAAAAAAGGGCAGAACTCATCGAATTTGTATTTTCTAAAAATCTCTAAAATTGAAGCATAGAATGATGCTTGCTCTTTCGTAACTCAAAAACCAAGTGGATTCCCGCAAAACCAATTTTCGGTGGATCTCTACTCCGTAAATTGAACATGCAAGCCAAATTTCAAGTCTAAATCTAACAGAAAAAAGCAAAAGTTTTATTATAAATATTCCCGTAATCCCGTTGTGAGCCGTTTTCCAAAATTACCGCTCTTAGCGGATTTCAATTCAACAAAAGAAAAATGCAAACCAAATTTCATTATTATTGTCCTTGTAGCTCGAAAAAAGTAATTTTTTTGTCAATACGTCCCAGTAACCCCCTGCAACTCCCCAGAACTTGATTTGCTTAAAATTTATTCTTAGTGGATCCCTATTCAACAAAAGAAACATGCTTAACAAATTTCAAGTATATGGGTCTAACAATTAAAAACAGGAATTTTTTTCTGTAACTCCTCTTGACCCCTCGCAAACATCCCTGGGGGTCAATTTTCGTTTTACTCTTTGTTAGAGGAACTCAATTCCATGAAAGGAACATGCCTACCAATTTTCAAGCAGGATGATCAAATAGTTTAAAAATGGAAATATTTATCGATTACGCCTCTTAATCTCCCAAAATTAAACTTGATAGTTGATATTCGCGAAACCCATTTTGTAGCGGTTCTCTACTTTACGAAAGGAATCTGCTTATCAAATTTCAAGACTGTACGTCTGATTGTTTAAAAATGGGGATAGTTATCTATAACGCCACTGGAGCCCCGCAACGCCACTTCTGGGTCTGTTTTCACAAAACCCATTTTGTAGGGGAATTGCACTCTATGAAAGGAATCTGCTTAGCAAAATTTGAAGAATGTGCGTCCAATTAATTAAAAATGCAAAAAAATTATCAATAACGCCCCTTGAACCCCCGCAACACCACCTAGGGGTCGATTTTCACAAAACACATTTTGCAGTGTATTTCTATCCTATGAGAGGAATCTGCTAACCAAATTTCAAGACTGTTAGTCTAATAGTTTTAAAAAAGAAATAATTATTTATATCTGCCCTTAAACACCCCTTGGGGGTCAATTTTCTCCAAACCCGTTTTGTAGCGGATATTTACTCCATGAAAGAAACATTCCTACCAATTTTCAAGCAGGTAGGTCAAATAGTTTAAAAACGAAAATATTTATCTCTTACGCCGCTTATTCCCCTGCAACGCCACTTAGAGGTCTGTTTTCACAAAACCTTCTTATAGCTGATCTCTACTCTATGAAAGAAATATCTTTATCAAATATAAAGACTGTGCGTCTAATAGTTTAAAAATGGAAATAATTATCTATAACGCCCCTTAAGTCCCCTCAACTCCACTTGGGGGCAATTTTCACGAAACCCATTTTTAGCGTATCTCTACCCTATGAGAGGAATCTGCTTACTAAGTTTCAAGACTGTACGTCTAATAACTTAAAAATAGGAATTTATAACGCCCCTTAAACCCCCCGCCCCCGCAACACCCCTTGGGGGTCAATTTTCTCAAAACCCATTTTGTAGCGGATATTTACTCCAGGAAAGAAACTTACCTACCAATTTTCAAGCAGGTAGGTGAAGTAGTTTAAAAACGGATATATTTATCTATTACGCCCCTTAATCCCCCGCAACGCCACTTAGAAGTCTGTTTTCACAAAACCCGTTTTGTAACTGATCATTATTCTACGAAAGGAATCTATATATCAAATTTAAAGACAGTGCGTCAAATAGTTTAAAAATAGAAATAATTATCTATAACGCCCCCTAAGCCCCTGCAACGCCACTTGGGGGTCGTTTTTTAGCAAACTCATTTTGTAGCGGATCTCTACTCTCTGAAAGGAATCCGCTTACCCATTTTCAAGATTGTACATCAAGTAGTTTAAACATGGAAACAATTATTATTAAAGCCCTTAACCCCCCGTAACGCTCCTTGCGTTTCGAATTTCGGAAAATCCTTTCTTAGCTGATGTCTACTCTATCAAAGGAACATGTCTACCAAATTTCAAGTCTGTAGGTTGAATAGTTCCAGAGATTTCGTGATTAGTCAGTCAGTCAGTCAGTCGCTTTTCTCCTTTATATATATATATATATATATATATATATATATATATATATATATATCGTCTCCCTCCACTACTTCTCTCTACAAAAATAAAACTTCGGAAATTATATTTTTCCTCAAGTCCCAACTGTAGATATACTAAATTTTTCTTCAAAAAATTTAAAATCCCTTCCCTCTTCTTAGCCCGATGGACTTTATTTTTGATATCCAAGACAACAATCATAAACATGCTCGTGAATTCACTGAAGAACTTCCTCTGTAAATCATGAGTCTTATTAAGATAATTTCATGAAAAAATTGATAGCAACATCAGATTTCAAAAGCGCACTACTGTTCTCCACACCGCTCCTCTGGGGAATTTAAGCATCGCAATCGTGTCACTAGAAAAGAAGATCAAAGCAGTAAAAATTCAAAATAAAAGAGCCGATCACAAAAATGCACCGATTTTATCTCCGCTTATAATCGGCCACACTAAAAATAACATTATGAGAGTACAAACGCAGACTATATACAATAAATATTCTGAAAACGTTGCACGTAGGAAATAAAAAAAGGAATCTTAGCTTGAAAATTAATTCAATGAATATAATAATTTGATTGAAGGATGTGAAATTTGTGTCACATTTTCATGAGTATTGAAAACACTGGCGGAGCTGCTCCCTGTATCATCTTTGAGGGCCCTCTCTAAGGCCACCCCCGCGATTTCTTGCTTACACGTTTGGGTGCCCGCCCTCAAAGCTTGGGGCCCCGTATCATTGATATGCGGTAACTATGCCCCTGATTGGAAACAGCATTAATTTGTAAAACAAGAAATGGAATGCTGTTAAAAAAGGACTGACAAAAAAGTGCTCTAGTTAATAATTTTCTAAGAAAAATGACATTTTCTTTTTAAAGATTCAAATCGAAACTTTATTTCCATAATAAGCATCCTTCTATGACAATTTCAAATACAATTTGTATCTAAGAGATATGAGCAGAAAGAAACTTATTAAAATTTCGCATATTTCTATCAAACAAAGAGAATTAGATCGATAAATAAATAAAGGTAACAAAGATAAATAAAACAAATAAATCCCCTAAAATTCGAAAAAAAAAATACTTTTTCTAAATTTCAAATAAAGATCTACCAAATTCTTCGTCGAAAAATTAAAACCCCCACCCATATTTCGTTTCCCTTCTTATTCTTATGGGCATTGTTTATGATACCTAAGACAATGTAGACGTATTTGTCAAGAGGCAATTTGAACGTTTTTTTCCTAAAAATCCGGAGCCTTATAACGATGATTTTATATAAAAGTTGAAATTAATTACATGATTTCTAAACTACAATACCAATTTCCACAAAAAGGGATAAATGTCATCCGAAACTAGGAAACAGTAAAATTCTACAATAGAATTACCTCAAAAATGTTGTACTCAAAGGCCTACCCTGAAATACAATAATTCATGTGACAAAATATCAAGTGCATTACACTCAATTATTTTCCATATGAATGGGAAAAACTCACATAATAATTATACCCAAATTAAGCAAATATATCCTATGTTTTCCGACAAATCTAGACTAATTAGCCTCATCATTTCTGCAGAAAAATGTATTTTTGAGTAGATTCCAGAACTATATATACTTAGAAATGCAATGCACATTTTGATACCTATCCACTAGCACGGCTTTCAAAAAAAAAATGTCTCCGCACCCAATTTTGTGCGGCAGTGACAGAACCTTATTCAAACGTTGAAACTATTTGTAGAAAACTCTTTCCCTTCTTTCCTCACCCCCCTACCCGTTTGCTGACACGTTTTTCCTCTCTTCGATCTGGTTCTTCAAAGAGCGCATGCGCTCTCATACCGACTACATCTGTCAATCATTTCTGAACCACACCCCGTTGCTATAGTAACGATAGGTTTCCAGAAAACAAAATTTATCTTTATGACGTCATCCGAGTTGCAAACAACGCCATCTGTTGGATAAAGCAGATTTGTGAAATTTCGAAGACGCTCTTAAATTTACAAGTAATTTCTTATGCTTAAGTTTTATTTAAAATTCAAAATTTTACTTTTCTTACTTTTTCTTGATTGTTACAATATGCATTTAAATTATCTTTTAATTTAAATATACAGTTATAAATGCACACAAAGGAGCATAAAGATATTATAACATGCGCTTATTGTCGTTAGAACATGGATCTCTCTCTCTCTAAACATCTAATTATTGATTGAGGTTTATGAATGCTGATACGATATTAGGTATTGATTTACGAATAATATTACGTATGCTAATATGATATTATGTACTTCTAATAAATTGTTCAGCTCACTATTTTTCAAAATTTTATCTTATAAATTTGATCAGGTTTTGATAGAAATGCCTATTACGTTATATACACTCATGTCCATAAATTAAATATAATTCAGAATCACACAGAAATTGAACTCTAAAATAAAAATGTCATCTGTAGAATTATCACACACATCTTGAAGAAGAATATGCAAATTACAGGAAACCACCAGATGGCGCAGATAGTACGTCACAATGACGACAGTGTAAGAGAGGGGTATGTAAGGAATGGTGGCAAAGAAGTAAAATTGTTCACAAGTGCTTTAAAAGCCTTTTAGTGCAATAACCGCATAGTTATGGCGCAAAGGAAGCATTTGGATGATTTTTTACGTGGTAGAATTATCGGACGACTGGAATGTGGACGTACCCAGCTGGAAGTATCCGAGGAACTTGAAATCGCCCAGAGTGTCATCTCCAGCCTTTGGCAACGATTCCAAGATGATGGTAATGTGAGTAGATGTTACAGCACAGACCGCCCCCGAGTTACAACGACGAATGAGAACCGGTATTTGGCAGTTACTGCCAAAAGAAACAGACGGAGCACAGCATCAAACCTGTCTCGTCAGTTCTCTTCAGCTACAAGTACGACAGTTTCAAGGTTAGACCGTGTACAGACGCTTAAGGTACATTGGTCTATATGCTCGTAGGCCTGTCAGATGTGTTCCCCTTACCGCAACTCACTGTTGCCTGCGATTAACCTGGAGTAGAGAGCATGCATTGTGGACACCGCAATAGTGGTCTTGTGTGATGTTTTCCGACGAGTCCAGGTTTAGTTTGCAGTCTGATTCTCGCCGGACTTTCATATGGAGAGCGCCAGGTACCCGTTACCACCAAGAGAACCCCCTAGAACGACACCGTTACGGTGGTGCAGGATGGCTCGTTTGGGGAGGAATTATTCTTGGTTCCAGAACTGACCTGCATGTTCAGAGTGTAACGATGACAGGCCACATCTATCGGGATGTCATTCTAGAACAACATGTACGTTTGTTTCGGGGTGCCATGGGGGCTGAATATCTGTTTATGGATGACAACGCCCGTCCTCACCGTGCAAACATTGTAGACGAATGCCTTCAATCGGAGGATATCGCCCGTTTGGATGGCCAGCATACTCACCGGACTTGAATCCAGTAGAGCCTGTGTGGGATATGCTTGGCTGATAAGTTGCAGGCCGTCAACCCCCTCCCACCTGTCTACCGGAGCTTCGGAGGGCATTGCTTGAAGAGTGGTGTAATATTCCCCAAGATCAGATTGATAATTTGATACTCAGCATGCGTAGGCATTGTAAGGCCTGTATTGCATCGTCCGGGAGACATACTCCGTATTAACCGTCATACTAACCATGTTATACTGTTTTTTGTAAATAGGTTCTTTTTTGAAATTTGCTCCAGGGAGTAAAAATCGCAATTTTTCTTAATTATGTCAAACATATAGCATCTTGTTTGCTCTTTACCTTTTGTTTAATAAATAGACTTTACAAATAAGTCAAATTTGTTTTGCTTCTGTCTCTTTCTTTGCCTGAGCTTCATTATCCTTAATTTATGGACATGAGTGTATATATGTATATTATGTATAAAGTAATAGGCTGTAAAGTAATATAAAGTAATATACCTTTTTGTTGGCTATTATTGTTCATTAGAAAACTTTGCATGGAACAATTTTTAGATCATCTTACAATTTAGCAATCCGCACCCTAATCGCGCAGCCACGGAGGTTGCCTCATAATTTTTAATTATTATCTTTTTTCGCAATTTATTAATTAACTAAAACAAAATTTCGCATTTTTTTACAGAAGAGGGTTGAATTTGATTTTGTTAATGAAAGCTTCTTGGTGTTTATTTCTGCTCGATACAAATGAACTATTCTCAGACTTTAGATCTGTGCTCCAGGCGATCATGAGGGGCAACTCTCCACTGACACAGAATATAATTGCTTAAAAAGCAGAGTAATTGAAGCGCATTTTGCAATGGATACTGGCCCACGTAAAAATCTTCGGCAATGCCCAGACTAATAACCTTGCCAAGGAGGTCCGAAATTCCCCTCAACTTTCCAATAGCTTTACTCTTACCGATGCTGATGCAATAGCCAGATGTAAGTTCACCTCCCATCCCGACCACTAGACTACATACAAGACACTTTAAAGAGATGAAATTATCCCCTGATGGCTAAAAAAGTTACAATACTTGTCCTCACTGTCTTGACATCCAGCTTTATAACTATCATATTTTTAATTGCCCTTCTTTATTTGCTAAACAGACCTAAACCCCCTTGGATCATCAACTACTTTATTCACCAAAGAACTTCGACATTGCAAGTGTCGTATTATATGCCTTCGTCACCATTTTATTCCTCTGCACTATTTGGACAAGACAACAAAAACAAAAGACTACAAATTTGTAATCAATACACTTCGTAATGTTGAACTACAGTCAATTGACATGGTCGATGCTGATTTAGCATCCCAGTTTCGATATTTACCAATTTGTGAATGCTCATTTCAATCGATTTAACAAGAATAAGTGCCTCTTTACGACAATCTTTGAAAAAATAAGACTTTAACGTTTCCTTTGGCAAACAGGAATGAGTCTGTACCAGAGTTTCCCAAACTTTTTTTGTTTTTTTCCTTGCCATGAGTTTTATGTTTTGGGTAGACCCCTGATTACCTAATATTGAATTTTGCTTAAATGTTTTTTTTTTTTACAGCCGGTGTAAAACTACTTACTTTACAAAATGTTAATTTCTAACTGTAGAGAAGTACGATGTTTATAGAACTTAAGAAGCACGTGTTTATTAATTAAATTAAAAGTTAATTAATATAGGAATGAGAAGGGATGAATCTGGTGCATCAGTAACAAATTTTCAACATTTGGCACCAATCTTTCAGGTATATCTCTAAATCTTTTTGGTTTGTAGTGTCTAGTCTTTTTATCTCACTGAAACTCCTTTTCACCTGGAAAAGCAATTGAAAACTTTCTCAAGATATTCCATAATTCGGGATGAAAAGCAGATATCAGTGACGCATACAGGAATTTTTCAGGAGGGAAGGGTCGAAGTCGAAGGGCTCCAAGGTCGAATGTCCACCATTCTCGTATCATGTTTCCAATACGCCGCCCCACATATCCTTCTGATTTTGTCGATTGTCGGGAACAAAAAACAGTAAAAAATTAATTATTGAATAAATAATCAGCATTAATTAATAAAATTAATTATTAACAACAAATAATTAACTTTTGCAACAAATAATTAACTTTAACAATAATTAATTTTTAACAATAAATAATTAACTTCAAATAATTAACTTTTAACAACAAATAATTAACTTAATAATTAACTTTAATTAATTTTAACTAACAATAATTAACTTAAATAATTAACACATAGGATTATAATCAATCAAAAAAAATAAAGGGCTTTGGGGGAGGCGGACACGGGGACCCCCCTTGTGTGCGCCACTGGCTCTAAACTACTTTAAGATCTTCGTAGTCTGGTCATCAGTTCCTCTTGTAATCTGGCATTTTTTTTTCAATATGACCATATGAATTCATTGCCTACTGTGGTATTACAATGTTCAAACCATTCTCAAACCTAGTTTCAAAATATGAATAAAGGCCTTTTATAAATGCTGAACATAGGTTAAAACGTCATTTTCCTGGCAGATTGTCTGTGACTAATTCAGAAACTGGGAAAATTAACGACGTCCAAAATTATACTTCTTTAGTTTAATTTAAAAAAATGCTGAAATTACGAAATTTTATGCTGTCACCTTGTAACTGTAAATTAACTTCGTTAAGCTTGTAAATAAATCTGTTAAATAGGTAAATCTGGATTCCACTTGATTAAATTTTTTTTTCAAGGTCAAGATCTGGTTTAAAGAGAGCCACAATCGTAAGCCCCATTTACACTTCATGGACCCTCAAATTAATTTTTCACCGGCGTGGACCCCTTTCAGGTTCTCATAGACCCTGGGTTCTATATAGACCACTTTGGGAATCACTGGTCTATATGATGAGATCTAAAGTAAAATACTACTAGAGGTGTTATGCAGATTAATTATACAGGGTCTGTCCCCAAAGCTCTCGGAATGATTTATTATAGTTGGCAACGCTGGACGGCGAGCTGAAGCATCGGGTAGAGAAGTTGGTGGAGGATCTAAGCTTTGAAACAAGATCGGTGTCAGTAACCTGCGGGCAGTTGTTAAGTAAGATCACGCTCAACTCAGAAGTATCTACTACACCCTCATCGAACAAAAAATGGACCAGTTTTTTGAAACAGCGTTTTACAATCAAGTATTTTGAGTGAAATTGGGTAAAAACGGAACGCTGACAATGAGAAGTGATGAAACAACTTTCAAGTGGCACAAGAGGTTCTGGGAAGGTTGGTAGTCTGTTAACGGCGACGTTAATCCGTCGACATAAAAAACGGACGACTCGGTGCAAAACATGCTTCAAGTTTTGGACAAGGACCGACGATTAAGTATTCAGATGATTGCAGAGAAGAGTGGAATACCCAAGACAATCAATCGTTCACCACTTTTTAATGAGGAATCTTCAAATGAAGAAAGTCTGCACAAAAATGGTGTCAAACCTTGGCAACCCTTCAAGTATTCTCTTGGAGTTTCTAGTAAAAATGGGCGTGGAAACGTTCACTCAGTTCCGTTCTGGCACCAGAGCACTTCTTTTTGTTCCAGAACTTTGAAAGGAACTTGGCATAGAACGCTGGAGGTGGTAGAAACAGCCTTAAAGAACTCACTGAATGAGTTTCCCGTTGACGACTTCCAAGGTACTTTTAATCATTGAGTGAAGCGTTGGAAATGGTGCATCAAATCAGGGACAAAATACTTCCCAAAATTCTGAAAAGATTATAAATTGATAGTGAATAAATGATTGCGATTAAAAAAATATTCCGGGAACTTTTGGGATATCCCCTACACACAAAGAAAAAGAAAATAATGATACAAAAATTGATTATCTAAATGTTATCTAATGAAGAAATTTTCAATAAAATGTATGATTCAATCTCACAGTTTCCAATCTGTAAATATTGGTCACGATAGCCTAGTGGTTATGGTCATGAACTTGAAGCCAGTACGTCATAATTTCAAGCTCTAAGACTACTAAAGACCCGCTGTGTAGAGGGGATTATGCACGTTAAATCTGTCGAGGTTTAAAATCTTCCTGTTGGTGTGGTGTTTAAGAGAGGGAAGTGTCAGCTCAGGTGTCATTTTCATCACGTGACTGAGGTTCAAAATCACGAGGTCCGTTGCCAATAGTTCTCACGCTGGTTTATGGTGCGACGTTAATAAAAATTCTCACTCACTCACCAAAACTGTAATATTTATTAACAAAATAGCGAATTGTATGTATACCGAGATATCTATACACTCAAAATTAAAATTGCAACCGAAACAAAACTCCTACATTCCCTAAACCTTCGTAGACTTTTTGTTTTTCTAAAATATTTAGGAGCTGACTACAAAGTCGAAAAGATTTTCAAACCAATATTTCTTATAAATAGTACAATCACGAAATCTCGAAATGAAATAATCTGTGTTTATTTGACTATTGATGTTTTCAGGGTAGCTATTTCTCCTCGGGATTCGATCCTCTAATCCCAGCCAATTTACATCAAACTTTTGAGCTATAGTCAAATGACGAAGTCGACATTTGAACTGGCATCCCACTCCTCATAATTATACCATACCTTAAAAAGATAAAGTTTTCTGAACAATGGGCCTATTAGTCCATTCAAATATCGTTGATCATACGCTCAATTTTGGAACCCATTGGCTATTTCTGCTAATGTTCGAGCGTATGTGTTTTCTTGGGTTCATTATTTTTGCTTGTATATGACAAAAACATGAATCTAATTTTAAACAAAATTATATTGTAGTAATCGTTTTTTTATATCAAGAGGACACAGTACGATTCAATTGACAAAAATCGGTCGAAAAATGTAAATCTAATTTTTTTTAGCCTAAACTATTTTTTATATACTTTTCTATAACCTCACAAAACTTAAAAGCTCTAAACTTAAGAAACGCAGAATTATGATAGCTTTTACGTTCGTTTTTATTCACATCCCCATGGCAAATCAAAACTTTAAACTTACTTATCTCAGAAAGACAAAATAACTAGTTTGTCTTCTTAAAATGCTAAGGCTTTTATTCTATTGTGCCTAATGCTTTGAAATTTTTTTTACCTATTGCTTATAGTACATGTAACAATAGTTAGTATGCATTTTTAAATCAAAGAAATACTTATTTTTTTAAAAATAATTCAACTCAAATTTTGTACATTTTAAAGAAATTTTCAATAAGTATTCATAGAAAGAAGTATTGTACAAATACAAATCATGTTATCGCAAAACCCATACCGACTTCTGTTATGCATAGTTTGA
This sequence comes from Trichonephila clavata, assembly GCA_019973975.1. Taxonomy (NCBI): domain Eukaryota; kingdom Metazoa; phylum Arthropoda; class Arachnida; order Araneae; family Nephilidae; genus Trichonephila; species Trichonephila clavata. The sequence continues at coordinate 28,919 of BMAO01024592.1, forward strand.
CGTACTTGTAAATTAAATTTCACGCAAAAATTTTTTGAAAATCCTTAAAATAAAATTTTTTGCGTAAATCGTACTATGTCGCCTTAAGTTTTTATTTAATGCGAGAGTGGAGATTTGTTCTTCTAGCTTACTTTGAGTAGCAAGTAGAATGGCAGTTTGTCCACGAACACATAATTAAAAATTAAAATCCATAAAGAAATATATTTTTATGGATAAACTAGTGCATTAATTGGTGCTAAAATATTCTATGCACACGCACATCGAATCTTACAATGACAAGTGGAAATTCAGCATTAATGTAGAAAAATCCGCCCCCGATTTCCACACATAAACATACAAATCCACCTCCACCTATCATGTACAGTACACCAATACCAAGGTCTCAGGAAACCAAATACCTTGGTTTAATTTTTGACAAACGCCTCACATGGAAAAAAACAACATATAAAACATACGCGTGATTAATTCCGGAGAGTAATGTTTAAATTATTCCCCTTATTTTCCCGGAATTCTGAATTGAGTATTGAGAACAAAGAACTTCTCTATACAGTCGCGATGCGTCCCATTACTGCTTACGCTTGTCCAGTTTGGGATATGCTGCTAAGACTACCATTAATATTTTAGATACTTTGAAAAATTCTCTTATTCGGAGGATCGTCAAAGCACCTCACTACATGAGAAACTATCACATCCGCAAAGCATTAAAACTTAAAAGCTTTAAATCTCATATACAACACATCGGTAAAAATTTCTTTGATTCTCTTCAGCACACTAATAACGTAAACGTGATAAATCTCCCTAATTATAATTATTAATTAAAATTAATGTAAATTCTAAAAGACCAAGAAGAATACTTCTTGATTCTATAATCCCCTTAATTTTTAAATTTCTAGTGAAATTTTTATTGTACACCATTCACTATTTTTAAATCTCACTTTAAATATCTTTTCATTTTTGGCTTCCTCTACTGGAAAAGTCCCGCCCCTTTCTCTCTCTACTTATCTCAATTTGTAAGACCCTTCGGACAGCCAATGAGAGTCTCTGTCAACACTTGCCATGAACCAATGAGAGGGCAACCTTTCAGCTCTCCTATATTTGAACGTGGCCGCTGTAGCCAAGTGTTAAAGGTATCGGATCATGGCTATCGTATCCTAAGTTCTAGCCCAGTACCACTGAAAACCCGCCGTGTAGGAGAGCAATGCACGTTAAATCTGTCGAGAGCTTAAACGTCCTCCCGTTGGTGTGGTAGTTAGGACAGAGTGGTGCCAGCTCAGGTGTCGTCTTCGTCACTTGACCATGGTTCAAAATTACTAGGTCCGTCACCAAAAGCCCTCATGTAGCTGAATAGTGTGATGTTAATATTCACTCACTCACTGTACTTGAACTTTTTTCTTCATGCACGAACTTTTATGAAACGATTGGCTCGACCAATCAGGAAACACATTACCAAGCATGGAAAATTCCCAGCCAGCTATGGGATTGGGTGCCTATAGGGGTGCACGCACATTTTTCTGATATAAAAGTAAAGGACACTCCGGTTAATTTAGCTCAGTTTTGTTTCAGAGTTTGTGAAGCACAGTTCCGTTCACAAATTGATTTCTTTCCTCTCCAGAAAGGTTTTCGTATTCAATGTACTTTGCATTTATTTATCCTAACTATATTTGTTATATAACATTAATTTTCAGTTTCTCCTTTTGATAATTTATCAAAAAAATTTATCTTGAAGTTTTAATGCTTTGTTTTATCTTTAGACTAAAAATGCTCGCGGTGTTCCTAATTCTGGTTTTGTTCGGCAGCATCGGAGGCACGTCTATTCTTGATATGTGCGAACCTGACGTCTGTGAACCTAGTGAGTATGCATGTTAAGTTCGGTTATTGAACAGAACTTGAATAATCTCGGTAAAACAATAGGCTAACTAATGTGTTTGCGTAATCTGTAAAATTTCATTGAACTCGAAGAAGTTCACCCATAATCGCAACATGAAATCCATAAAGTAATATAGAGCAGCTTCTGTTGATCTTGAAATTAACTATTTAACTGCTAAATAAAAGCTATGCTATCCCCCCCCCCATTGGTGCCATAGTTTTCACGCAGGCGCACGTATGCCGTGTTTGGGGAGGGAGAAGAAAGAGCACAAACAAGCAAATTTTTCTCTGAACTAAGTAAATCCTTCGCAAACACGGTATTGACAATTTTATTGCATTCCAAAGCCTTCGGAATATTTTTACTAATACCCGTACAAAGCAAAGAATATTGTTTCGGAAGGACTGATTTATATGCTGGTGGCACTTAATTAGATTCGGAGTCCAATTTTTGAAAAATTTGATTTTCAGAATAAATTTATTGTTTTAAAGAGCATAAATAGACTTATAATTATTGCAGAAATAGCATGCATCGCCTTTTTTTAATACCATTTTTATGAAATTTTAGCAAGATTTTTAAAGTTAAGAAAAACGCCATAAATAAAAATTGAACATTATGAAATTTTAATTTCATTGACATACTTCTTGGTCCGCCTGAAATGTCGCAAACGGCAGGATAAAAAATATATTTTAAGAAATATTTTATTAGCATTTAAATTTGACTTTTCATCAAAATTACTGCATGTACTAAGCTAAAAATGACTGTAAAATGTAATTAAATATAGGAGTCTTAAAACCTACGGTTTTTCACACTTTGAAGGGCCCTTAACGTATGTTATAAATTTCATTGAATTTGATTGGATTGTTTAGGAGATATCCCGTTTTTCGTGCACAAATTATCGCAAGAATTTAATTCATCAAACTAGTGGGGGAAAAATATTTTTATAAGCTACATAAAGTAGATGCTTAAACTTTCTAGTTTTATGTATTAATCCTTCTTCCTCAATAATTATCCTTTTGTCCCTAATGGCCCAAGCACTTTTTCAACCTAGTCGGACACCTTAATAGACTAGATCTAGAATCTCTCACCACGTTATTTGACTTTTACGTCCCTTCTGTGCAAAGTGAAGCGTGGCAGTTAAAATACTCTCGTATGAAAACTCGAGCATGCTGAACAAATGCAAAACTACAGTAATAAATAAGAACTATATGCTGAAATACAAATGCAGACACTATAAAGGCTATCATTACTAAAAGATACTAAAAGAAATTCTATTAAAATGGGGTTTCTTTTTAAAATTGAATGTTATGTCAAAACCTTATTTTTAAATATGTTCTCCAATTTGTCTAAGATCTTTAAGGAACACTGTACGATTCAATCGACGAAAATCGGTCTAAAAATCTAATAATTTTTTAGCCTAAATTAATCTTTATTAAATTTCTATAACTTCACAAACTTTGAAAACTCTAAACTTAAAAAAACTCAGAATTGTGATGGCTTTTACGTTCATTTTTATTCACATCCCTATGGCAAATCAAAACTTTAACCTTGCTTATCTCGGAAAGATAAAATGCCTAGTTTGTCTTCATTGAAAATGCTGAGGCTTTTTTTCTATTGTGCCTAATGCTTTGAATTTTTTTACCTATTGCTAATAGTACATGTAACAAAAGTTGGTACGCATTTTTGAATCAAAGCAATACTTGTTTTATTAAAAAAATAATTCAAATTGGAAATTATACATTTAAGAAATTTTCAATAAGCATTCGTAAAAAAAAAAGTGTTTTACGATAACACGATTGGTATCCGTATAACTCGTACCAACTTTTGTTATACATAGTTTGACGTACTTGTAAATCAAATCCCATGCTTGTGCGTAAATTTTTGTAGGAGTAGCATTTTAAAATCGCTTCAAAAATTTTTTTCCTTAAAAAAAATTAAATGGCAAGCTTTTTATGAAATTTTGAGTACAAAATCTGTTTTACAATAAAAAAACTTAAAATCCTTAAATTAAAAATTTTTGCGGAAATTGTGCCATGTTTTCTTAAGAGGGGAATTGGTTTCTATACGGTTAACCCGAAATAATTCACAAGTCTTCACCAAGGAATACCAAATATTAGACTTTTTAAATTGATATTTTTGCAGCATTGGAATATAATATTAATTAGTAATGACATTATAGCGGGGATCTCTTATTTATTGTTTTATTGCAGACGAGACATGCTGTCGAATTTCGTCGGGTGACTGGAATTGCTGTCCATATAAAAATGGCGTCTGCTGTCGAGATGACGTACACTGTTGTCCAGAAGGTCTCATCTGCAGTTTGAATTCTCTGTACTGTTTTCTTTCATCAGTGTACTACGATTCTAACCAAATGCAGAAAAGACAAGGTGACGAATACGAAGAGGATAAATTTGTCTCGATGCAGGTACGATTTCACCTTTGCAGTGAAGAAACTATGTGCTTCAACTCTACTTGCTGCGAACTCGGGGATTCCAAGTCGCACTTCAAAAAGCATGGCTGCTGTCCCTTCGTAGATGGAGTATGCTGTCCAGATGGGAAACACTGTTGCAGATCTACGGAGACATGTGACGAAAGTTCAGAGTCTTGCATAAAAGAGGATGGTAGTATGGCCTCCGCCTTTCCATCCCTGCCTCCATTGAACAGAGCGCCTTTTCACAATTTTGTAGATCATGTGTAAAATGGCTTTTGTATTTTGGGAAATAATTCTATTTCTGGTGTAGAATACTTCAAATAAACGTTTTGGTGATGACCTGGTGTATATCTTGTATAATTGACTTCTCGTATATTTGACTTGTATTTAGTATTAAAATTCGCATTATACGAAAAATAGTTGTATAAAGTGACTAGCTGTTACCTGGCCACGTCTCTGGGTATTTGTAATGTTTATATATATATAAATTATTGATATCTTAGTCCTAGCATTACGCATTCAGTGGTATTTTAAAGCATTCTTGTAACACTTGCATCTTGATTTAAAAACCACAAGACTAGAGCTTCTAAAGCTAAAGTAGAATTATTCTTTACGCTCCCTTCCCAAAGTGGGGTTACGCTAAACCCATTTTTGGTGGATCTCTGCTCAACAAAATAAACATGATTGCCGAATATAAGTTCAAGTCTAGTTCAAAAAACGAAGTTTTTATCCACATGACCCACAACCCACATAGTATTCAATTTCTGTAAAATCCTTTTCAGCGTATTTATCTTGAGCAAAAACATGTCTACCAAACTTCAAGTCTACTGGTCTAAATTTAAAAAAAAACAATGGAATTCTTTATTGCCTTCTTAATCCTTTAAGTTCCGCCGGCGTAGGTATCAGTCTCGCTCAAACGATGCGTTATGTTCCCTGTACGTTTAAATCCGTCCTTCCAAAACACTAATCTTTTCTTTGTGCTGATATCGGTAAAACTACTCCAAAGGCATTTTAATCCAATAAAACGGTGTTTAGGAAGAATTTTCTTATTTGTGCTTTCTTTCCCCTTCAATACACCGTATACATGAGCCTATGTGAGAAGCGGTGGCACTGGGGAGAAAATTGTATAACTTTTAATTCGGCAGTTAAAAGGGGTTAACCCTTCGCAATCTTCTTTGGATTCGATATCGTAGCTATTCTTCGCAGATCTCCACTCGGTAAAAGGAAAGGTGTTAAATTTCAAGTCTGCCTAAAATATAATCTTGAATTTTTATTTAACTTCTCACTCCCCCCCCTTGGGAGATTAACCCAACGCCGGTTGTTGTTTCTAATGCCCCTTGTCTGACGATGCTGGAGAGGTCGCGGTAGCCTAGTGGTCAAGGTATCGGATCGTGGCTGGCATATCATGCCAGTACCACTAAAGACCTGTCGTGTAGGGAGAAGCGAAGTACGATAAATCTGTCGAGAGCTCAAACGTCCTCCCGTTGGTGCGGTGTGGTAGTTAGGAGAGGGGTGTCATCCTCGTCACTTGACCATGGTTCAAAACTACGAGGTCCGTCCCCAAAAGCACTCGTGTAGCTGAACATTGCAACGTTAATATTCACTCACTGACGATGTCGGATCGAGGCACAAGAAGTACATTGTGGCAAAGGGCTAGATGTAAGCCTGTCGTTAGCCGTAGCTTTGAGCACCATACAGGTGACATTACATTTTGGCTCGTATCCCACCCAATTTTGGTGGCCGTGGTGGTCAAGGTATCGGTTCATGGCTAGCGTGTCACGAGTTCGAGCCCAGTACCGCTGAAGACCTGCCATGTAGGGGAGCGATGCCCGTTAAATCTGTCGAGAGCTCAAACGTTCTCCTGTTGGTGGGAGTTAGGAGAGGGGGTACCATCTCAGGTGTCTTCCACGTCACTTGACTATGGTTCAAAATTACGCGGTTCGTCGCCAAAAGCCCTTGTCGTTAATATTCACTCAATCCCTCACTCACTCCACCCCAATTTTGAGGGAGAACACCCTATGAGTGTTGTCAGGGGCCTCCCACCTCTCTTCCCCTTCCACAAACATCAAGAGAGGACTTGCGGCTATTTAGAGTACCCCCATGCAGCAAAAGCACTAAGTTTAGAAACATCCATGTGCCTTTTCCGGGATTCGAACCCAGGCCCTACTGCACAGCAGTCAGCGTCGCTAATCGCTATACCGGATGGGCGACACGCCGGTTTTTATTGAATATCTACACCCTAAAAAGGAACATGCCTACCAAATTTTAAGTATGATACAATGAATGAGTGGCTCTTCTACATATAGAGTCTCCTCTGAATGTAATTGGGAAGAATGTGGGAAAACTGAATATAACCAGATGCACTAAGTCCCCCACGCGAATTTTAAATTTTAAATCAAACTCTTTAACAGATCTTATAATAGCTTTAACATGATCTCTTAATATTCTCTTTGATTTATATATTATGAGTGGTTACTTCTATTCTGGATCGCCATCTCGGATTACAGCTTTAATCTTGGAAGGAATATTCTCCTAAATATTTAATTCCGAGTTTTGTTTCAACAGAAATGTTAATTGGAATATATCTTCTCTGGAATTCCTTAACGAAGATTTCACCCACATTCATTAAATCTGTAAGAAAATATTTTCGGCTGTAGATCTTTTATTCAGAGATTAAATAGTAAATTGTTTTCAGAGGGGGGGAGGGGGTTAGATTTTCTATGTCATAATTCTGTGTTTCATTTCTTAGCGGGAGAAACATTATAAATATATACTTTCTTTTTGATGTGTTTTTCATATGGATTAGAATTAATTGATCGACTAAACTAAGGAGGGTATGGAATGGTTTATATTTCTATTTAAATGCAGGGATAAAGAGTATTTGTTTTTTCTTTCTTGATATTTAGCTTCATTTTTAAATTGAAATTTAGTTTTTATAAATTTAACAATAGTTTTTTCCCCCTTTGATCCATTCACATTTTGTGATGAGGATGGCGGAAATTAAATATACACTACTATTTTTACGACTATTGAATAGTGATTTAATGTTCAACCCAAACTTTCTAACCGGTCAATGTGTGGTCGCCTTGATAGTCTAGTGGTCAAGGTAACAGATTCGTGGCAGAGGTGTGCCATGAGTTCGATCTTAGTGCCCGACGTATAGAGGGGATGATGCACGTTAAATATGTCGAGGCTGAAACGTCTTTTCTTTGGTGTGTGGAAGTTAGGAAAGGGGTGTCAGTGAAGGTGTAGACCTCTTCACTTAAAGAGGTTTATGGTTCAAAATTGCGAAGTCCGTCCCCCAATAGCCGTCGTGGCCAATTTCTCTCCCGGTCAATGTTTGATAATTTTATCACTGCCTGCTTAGAGGGAGGGACATTGAGATTGTTTAAATTTTAGAATGTTTTGATTTAATAATTTTAATTTAATCTTTTTAAATATGCCTTCAGAATAAAATACAGATACACCAAAATGGAATATAAAGCGAGATTTAACGTGGAATGTAAAATATAATTCTTAATATAAAAGTAAAATGACTAACGGGAAAATTGATGGAATTGTGGTAAAAGCGTGAGGTGCTTTGTGCTACATTTTTACGCTAACTCTGCATTTCGGAATAGATATAGTAAAAAATTATAACAACTGATATTGAGCACCCTACGGTTTTACCCCGCAATGACATTCATTTTCTCGTTAATTATTTTGTTCTTATATTAAGAATAATATTTTACTTAGTTTTTTAAACTATCAGTTATCCAGTGATGAATTAATCTTTTTTGTTTGCTGAGTTTGTATTAACCATTTGCATTTTCTCTTTAGGATTTTTTTTTTTAACATTTATAAACCCCGTGCACCACCGAACGTTCTCTTTAGGATTGTAACTTAATCTTTTTCGTCGCCAAATATGGAAATGGGATGTGGAATTAGTGGCCAAATATGGAAATGGGAAATCGTCAATCCTGGTGATCCTAATCAGGACAATGGAACAAAATTATTAAATTATTGTATTTTCATCGGTTTTTGAAAAATATGCAAAATTTCGAATTAATCTGACTTTTTAAAGTGGGTAAAAATCGAGTTCAAAGATTCCGTTACATACAAGTGAAGCTAATAAAAGTGTTTTAATGATTTGCATGGAAAGTCGCATCAACCCGAGAGAAATACACCGCAGTAAATAAAACAGAACTAATTCAATGCTCTTTGGGTGGCCTGGGGTTTGGGGACCACTGATTTAATGTTTATTAACATCGAAGCAATAGGGAGGGCTGTCGGTGACCGATCCCGTAAATTTCACCACTGAAATTCCTGAACTGGCGCCCCAAATTTCCATACCACGTCACTTGCGGGCTTTGAGCCTCAAGAGATTTAAAAAGCCAATATATATAGATATTGTATTTAGGACGTATTGATGATATTTTATTCAATGTAACTTTGTATACCGAAGGAAGTAATGTGTGCATTATAGTTCACTCTAACACAACAACGATATTGATTATAAAAGTAAGTCTTATGTTTGACGAAATTGACACGATTGAGGTCACAAGATGTTAACGAAATTAATTTTAATGAATGGAGTTACTTATTAGTTTATATTGAGCTTAAGTTTTGAAATTATAACTTCTTTAGTCACGTTTTGCTGAAGAGTGAATCTAAATTAAGCTTCAGGTTCGGCTGCGTTACGTTCATTCGGATTTACTCGGCTCCAGTTGGCAATCGTGCTCGGGTCAGCGACGCGTGTTTAGTATTGAATTAAAAACCTTTCAGGTGCTTTTTTTTCAAAGTAAAAATTTCATACACAATTCTTTTGTGAAATTTTATTTTCTTTATTCAATAATTTCTGTCATGCAGCCCACTTCCGCCCAACTCCAGCGAGTGAAAGAGAAAAGAAGGGCACAAGTGAAAGTAATTAAAAAAAAGATTATTCTTATGTAAGAGATCGAAGATTAAAACAAAACAAAACATGGGATCTATTTTTTGATTCGGTGATAAAAGCATTTAAGCACAAAAATGTGCCAAAAGAATTATACCCCAAATTTTAATGAAATTAATTGGCGAGAAAGTTGCGAATATTTTGGTTTTTTATGGTGATGACAACTAAGAGATTACGAGAAAATAAAAACAACAATTGTGAAAAAGTGTGAACCCTCTCCTTTTGTTTGCTTAGAGAATTCTTAGAAAAATAAATGGCTCACAGGACATACGGTTTCCTAGTATATGACGTAATATAAGCTATATAAACGGTACTTACGTATTATCGTAATGATATTGGCTACAATATATGAAATGAAGCACATGGTTGCCAATTCAGCACGTACTACACATGGGAAATCAAGGTTGCCATCCTGGCGAGTTATCTTGAACGTTGGCATTGTTGCGATAGCACGTAAGTACCATATAAACATATATATTATATAAATATAACCTACATAAGTAATTTAAACATGTAAAGATTTTTAAATAAATAGAATAATTGACATTTAAATCGTATATACTCAATGTAACTATTTTCGAAAGCATAATTATTTAAAGATTGCTCTTTACAGAAAAAGGATGAAATAAGCAAATCCACACCGATGAATGGGCACGAAAAAGAGAACTTAATTCCCGCATGCTAAAATGTGGTAAAAGAAAGCGTAGTACATCCGAACATTTAGATTCTCTTCCCCAGAATAAATCAGACGTTTTCACTACTATCGTGTGGTCACATTAACCACGTGTATATATTTTTTTTCCTTATATAAGTAAAAAATAAACATAGATCGTTAAGAGGAAAACGTATTAAGTGGTGATATTCCTATCACATATGTTTTAGGAACGATTCAAATGTGAGCATTTGTTAGATATTCAGGAAGAATGTAAATATATAATTAATAGAAAATCAATTTTAAACAAATCCTTAGAAAGGGTAACGATAAAATTAGTAAAAATGTAGATGGAATGGGAAATGAAGTAAAAAATAATCCTTGAATTTCTTATCTATTATTCATTTTAATTTTATTTCTTATTTTTAATTTAAGACTAACTTAACAAGTGCTACAGCTGTAGTTTCCGCGTTATCTCATTAATTTGACTCTTTAATAAAATGTACCTTTTTTTAAAAAAATTCTTCTTGTACATTATTTTGTCAAAAATCGACTTCATCTTCTTAAAAAATAAATGCACCCTTTTTTCTTTAAAAAATTGTCCATTCTTTCAGGATGTATTGAATCATTTATAAATAATAAACTCTAATTTATTTTTAATTAATTAGGTGAATATTTTTTAAAATTTATTTTTGTCTAAAAATGTCAACATTTTCAGCAGTTTTTGTCGAAATCAAGCTTCAATTTTTTCTAAAGGAGCAATTTTATAATCAAGATGTATCAATGATGTTAAACATTTGGGATGTTGGGGTGTTTGATTGGGAAGTTCGATTTTTGTTTTTGTCTGAATTCCCTTTAATTTTCAACTTAAAAGCTTATATTTGTCTTCTAGTTATATGCATTTATATTTGATGACAATTAGTTCTTGGAAAGCAGTTACATCACATCAATTAAGTTTATAAGTCCATTTTTCCTTATGTACTGTGGTAATCTTAACAACTGTACAAAATAACTTCCCAACAAACAGACCTATTTTCTATTCAATTGAATAAAATTCTAATTTTATTTTCACAAGCAGTATATTTTAAATTACGAACTATGTCTACCATACAATTTTGAACCATTACACATTAGCATGGTTATTCCGCACGTAGAGGCAAATAAAGAAGCCCAGTGACTGAGTAGTAGTGTACTGCACTTCCACGCCACAGGTCCGTGGTTCAAACCCCGAGCTGGGCAAGGTTGACTCAGCCTTCCATCCCTTCAGTGGGTCGATAAATGAGTACCAAGCTTGCTTGGAAACTGAACACTGGGGATTTTGCGTCAGACTGACCGCTTGACCAAAACATCTGCTCATGCACACCAGTGCCTAGGGTCACGTAAACTGAGATTCGCACAGTAGGTCTGGGTTGTGGCGCCACTCAGTTCAGTTCCGAGGTAAATAAAATTAATTAAAAATATTTTTATAAATCTTTCTCTGTCATTTTTTTTATGAACAGGTGTAAAACAAAAATTTCACCCCTTATAAATTAATAACATGTTACAATTATAAGAGTTTTAGCTCGATTGTTTTTGTCCCCAGCCATGGAGGACTTTGTAGCCTAGTGTTCAAGGTTCGTGGTTGGTGGGCCATGGGTTCGAACCTAGTACCGCTGAAGGGCCGATGCACGTTAAAAATTTCGAGGCTCAAACGTCCTTCTGTTGATTTGTTGATGTGGAAGTTAGAAGAGGAGGGTTCCAATTCAGGTTTCATCCTCTTAGATTGACCATGGTTCAAAGTTACGAGGTCAGTCGCCAATAGCCCTTGAGTAGCTTTGCAGTTTGTGGCCTCAAGTGGCCGCGCTAGCTTAGTGGTCATGGTTATGATTTCGGGCTTGGCATATCATGAGTTAAAGCCTCAGTAGAGGGGCTGGATATTAAATCCTTGTAGAGGGGGTGGATATTAAATCTTTAGTGTCTCAAAGCACCCTTGTTGGCGTGATGTAGAAGTTTGGAGAAAGATGCTATCTCTGGTGTCGTTCACGTCACTTGACCGTAGTTCTAGATTACAATGTCGTCTCAAACAACCCACGTGTCAAACACCCGTGGTCAGCCTAGTGGTTAAGGTCACGAATTCGAACCTAGTGCTGCTGAAGAGGAGGTCACTTCTCGTTAAATCTGTCGAAGCTCAAGAGTCCTTCCATTGGTGTAGTGTGATAGTTTGGAGAGAGATTCTAGATAAGGTGTTGTCCTCGTCACTTGACCGAAGTCCGTCGCCAATAACCTTCGTGCAGTTTCATAGTGTGACGTTAATAAACGCTCACTCATTAATTTGAGAATGATTAATGCCATGATCCATTATTGGATTAATAAGATCTAGTTTTTAAAATAATTTTAGTTGTTTCTATATAAAATATTTTACTACCTAGTAACTCATTTGATTTTTCCTTAGAAAAACTTTAAAAAAAACCCCTTTGGATTGGATTGAAGAGGGATATCTGAAGTAAATAATCATTTATCCTCTTCGTATAACCAGTGTATGTTTTGTACTTCATTGAATAAATCTACATCTAGATAGCGAACTCGTGGCCGGCGTTGTTGAGTCCACCAGTGTTACTGAATACTCATAGGAAAGAAGCTGATGTACGTTAGATCTATTATGAATCAAAGTTCTGTTGACGTGGTGTGGAAGTTTGAAGAAGGTACCAGCTCAGGCGCCATCTTAATGACTTGATCGAAAGTCCATCGCAAAGTGAGTGAATATTAACGTCGCCCTGTTCATCTACACGAGAGCTTTTGGCGACGGACTGCGTAGTTTTGAACTATGATCAAGTGATGCGGACGACACCTGAGCTGGCACCCCGTCTCCTAACTACCGCACCATACCAACGGGAGGACGTTTGAGCTCTCGACAGATTTAACGTGCATCGCTCCCCTACACAGCGGGTTTTCAGTAGTACTCGGCTCGAACTTATGACACGCTAGCCATGATCAGATACCTTGACCACTTGGCTACCGCGGCTACAGTCCATCGCCAATAGCCTTGCGTTTCTTCGGTTTCTTTTTTACGTCGTACTGAAGAAAAAAGGATAATGGCGTTTGACCTGGTAATTTTCAGCCTTTGTCAAGTGACGAGGAGGACATTTGAGCTGGTACCACTCTCCAAATTATCACATGTCAACGGAAGGACTTTGAGCTAAAAAGATTTAACAAACATCAGCCCCCTCTACAAGGCGAGTCTTCAGTGGTACCAGGACTCGAACTCACTACCCACAGTTCACGAGTTCTAAACCATATCAGAGGACGCCGTAAATCAAAATCAAAAATCAGGAATTGTTTTTGAAATTGATTCGATATAATTTGAATTGAATTTTAATCAACGATGGGTACACCAAAATTCTATGCGCACGCGCTTTCTTTCCGTTATAAAAGTAAATGCACTTTGGTGAATCGGTGCAGTTTACTGTAGAGAGGATCGCAGACTACCTTTCGTACATTGGGTTTTGTATCTTAAAGAATTTCCTCTATAAAGTGTACTCGTATTTATTAGGTACATTTCTAGATGTAAAAGCTTTTTTTCAGATCCTAATTTTGATCAGCATTTACGATTTCTTTTCTGTTTTTCAGACCAAAATGTTCATGTTAACAGCCCTGGCATTGTTCTGCAGCATCTCTATAGCACTTTCTGACTGCGAATTTGGCATTTGTGATCCTAGTAAGTATGCATTTAATTTTGGTTCTTGAACCAAATGTAAATCTCTAGAAATAACGTATCTTCAATATTTTAATTAAGTCTCAAAATTCTACAGGTGACCCAAGCGCAACGCCAAATCAAATAAACTTGGTTTAAAATTAATACTATAAGATTGACCAGTAGACAACGGAGTAGTTAAACCAGTCGGAATATTTTTCTAGGTGTATTTATAACATTGCCTTAAAGTCTGTTGCATAGAATTGTCTCTACAGATTTCAGTTTAAAAGTGCAACTGAAGCACATAACAAAAATAGTTTCCATACTACAGGGTCTTCGAAGCGCTGTAGTAAATCGACAAATAACGCAAGAGAATTTGGAAAACGTATAGAAACCGTTTCTTATTTACATACTTCACAGGTGTTCTACGTTTGTAAACTTGACTACTCGGCGTACATCAATTGGATGGTCTAATTCCACCTTCTACTCATCGTGGGGCTATCAACGTTATTGACAGCACGTGTTTTTTCATGCAATCCTGCTAAAACTCGTGATAAAAGGAGGGGGGGATAAAGACTAGTCGGATAGCAAGCGCTTTAATAACATTGAGTGCGTCAGGAACTGGACAATCGCACGGGTGTATGCCGTGTGACAGAGGTTTCAAGCAAAAACTCCTGCAAAATGTAATTCTTGACATTTCCTGTATTCCTTCAAATGTCCTTTTTTCCTGGATTTGTCTTGGTTTTACTATTCAGGGTTCAAGGAAATTATAGTCCTGTACTGTTGCAAAGGCCTTTTGGGGTAGGAATAAGTGCATGGAGTTTAATCCAAGCTTTCACTCGGAATATTAATATGCCAGCTTCTCTGTAGTATCGATTCAACCATTTTCACGATTTTACCAATTTGTAACGTATATTCTTAGAGTCGTGATAATAAGGTGCTTGTGTTACAGGGGAAACCTGCTGTCCTGCACTCGTAATAGGCGAATGGAGTTGCTGTGAATATCCGAATGCTGTTTGCTGTCCGGATATGCAGCACTGCTGTCCACAAAGTACAGTTTGCAGTCCAGACTCTCTGTCATGCCATCCGAAGATGCTGCCTACCGTTCCAAACTACCTGCAGAAAAGACAAGGCGACGAATACGAAGAGGGTCAAGTCGTAACGATGCAGGCGCGGTTCCACCTCTGCAGTGAAGAAACAATGTGCTTCAACTCTACTTGCTGCACACAGAAAGGTGGAAATGTATCTTACAGAAAGTACGGCTGCTGTCCCTTCATGGGTGGAGAGTGTTGTGCAGATGGGAAACATTGTTGTAAACCTACTGAGAGATGTAGCCCGGCTTCAAAGTTCTGCATAAGAGAGGATGGTAGTATGGGACGTGCAGCTACTTTCGTGCCCGCAATGGACAAATCGCCATTCCTGGATCATATGTAATATGGTTTTTGTTTCGGGAATCATTCACTTCTGTTGTGGAATATCGTTGAATAAATTTTCTGTTGATCATTTAGTGTGTATCTTGAATTTTGGTGAAAGCTACTGGTAGCTCTTTGTAAGTGTCTAATGGTGAGAGCTAAAATAAGGATATACAAGGGACACACACAGGCTCTAGAAAATGAGGGCTTCTGTATGTAGGCCCGAATGTACTTTTGGTAGTGTGAAGGGAGGGTACGGAGTACAACCTGGTACTAATTCTCCTCCTCCACAGTTAATTTTTTCAAATGCAATACTTAAGTAGATAGCATACGCTGACTTCGGTACAGTAGAACGTCGTTTGTCCGAATCAATTGGGATTTGACACCGTTCTGATACGCAATCCATGCAGTATGATACTAGACACTATAAAAAAATATTGAAAATCGTCACATGCAGGAAACGTGCTTGAAGAAAAAGCAAAATAGGTGCAAAACGTCGCAATTTTACCTTGATTGTGTGGGGAATAATCGCTTACTCTTCAGCAGCAGTAATTGAGTTGGACAGCACTCTGATTGTTGTTCGTACCACTCCATAGCTGTCTCTATCTCAGAAACGCGTCAGCATTTGCTACTTTCGAGGTTGTTGTCCTTGTCTTCATCCGTTTCATCGTCGACAGGGTCAGATTCTTACGCGGAAGTCACAATCTCGTCATCATTTAGCATTTGAAATCCAGTCTTCTGTATCTCATGCCATCCAGGTTTCTACTTCAACAAAAGGGGCACGTATAAACCCCCTTACTTGAAAACAAACTGACCTAATATTCCGCGCAGATGTTTACCAAATCACACGGCTGAAAGTCTCCAAATATCCCTCACCCTGGGTTTTCCCGTCACTTTTGGCCTCGCAGGAAACAAATGTTAAGCATTGCACTATTTAAAAACGGATTCGGATATTTGACGCTCCAGATGATAAACGACGTTCTACTGTATTTTACGCTGTAGTACATTGCGAGAGGGCTGGGGTTTTACTTGGAATCGGATCGGGGGAACAACCATCTATAGATTGCAGCTTCTAATCTTGAGTGGAATTCCTGTGTAATCGGGATATATTTTCGATATAATTCTGAATCTTAAAATAATAAGTATCTATCAACTCTGTTGGGGAAATGGCTGAAGTGTCATTGCGTAAGTTACGAGTTTAACTTGACAATGTATTCTCATAAGTGATTATTTCTTCTGTAAAATATTTTCTCGGTCTGTACGCTGAAGAGTAAAGAATAGTCGCTCATTTCCTTCGGGAAAATTTTAGAATTAAAAGTAATTAGCGCCTGTCGTTGAACATTATTAAACTGAGTTTTTTTTTTAAAACTTTGGGTTTAGTTCACGTTGATATCAATTTTGTCCAAATGTGAGGGGGGAACGGCAAGTTTACTATGCGTATCCTATTTAAGTTGAGTAGGTATTGAATTCATTAATTGTCTAGCGCTGAAGCAATGGAAAGGGCTATTAGAATTGGACCTTTTTAAGCCTCGCTCAAGTGATGAGAACTATCCTTGATCTGGCACCCACTCGATCCAAATTCACTATTTTGAGCGTCTTATTTTACGTGCCTCAGCCCCTTTACAAGTTGGGTTTAAAGTTGCACCCAGACTTTAACCTGCTACAACTCGGGAATTCGTGACTCTGGCCACTCGACTACTTCTGCCTAGAGTGAGTGATTTTGGGGTTTATTGGCGCAAGAGCCGATTTCGGCTATACTGCGCCAAACATTTGTTTTAATATCTGTGGTCTAGACGGGAAAAGAATGAATTGAATGACAAGAAAGAGGGTCGAAAATAGAGAGGGATCACTAGGGTACCCCGGGTTCGTGAAGCCCGTGTTTACCAAAGACAGTAAACCCCGTGGGAAGAGGGTGAGTGATTTTGGGGTTTATTGGCGCAAGAGCCGATTTCGGCTATACTGAGCCAAACATTTGTTTTAATATCTGTGGTCTAGACGGGAAAAGAATTAATTGAATGACAAAGAGGGTCGAAAATAGAGAAGGATCACTAGGGTACCCCGGGTCCTTGAAGCCAGTGTTTACCAAAGACAGTAAACCCCGTGGGAAAAGGAAAAGATCACTAGGGCACCTCGGGATTGTGACACCCGTACTCATCTGAAGGTGAGCCCCTGAGGGGACTTCTGCCTAGAGATGACGAGTGTAAATCTCGTGTTGCATTTGTGTTATACCACGAGAACCATTTTTTTTTACGACATGCAAGGGAAGTACCATCTAGGATGTCAAATACAGTACTTTAAGATCGGGATACTAGTGGTTATTTATGACCTATAAGGCCGACAATACATAAATTGTTAAATCGTTAACCTAGAGGCCACGCGAGACTATAGAATTGCATATAAAGTTCAATTGTGCCGAAATATCGGCCATGCGAGGGTGCTGCTGTGTGCACCTCGGTACCTAAAATGTATATATTTTTAGTGTAACTTGATTGTGTGTAGAATGTAGGCCGCATTACGGAAAATTCTCATTAAACATTACTATATTTTACATGTGTCGTTGTTGAGTAATATGGACTTTTTAATTCGAATGGATACTACGCACAAATTAGTTTCATTTGCAAAAAACATTTCGCTTAGTTTATAGTTTGTGGACATCAATGTAGTATCGGAGTTCTCATATATAGTGAGATACTGAAGGTTTTGTGTTGCAAAGTTTTTGTAGTCACCAGGCCTCGTGCATTTCTTAGAAACGTTTACTCAAGCAATTTAATGAAAAAATAGCGATGACAATAAAACTTTTAAATTCTCCTGTAAATGTCGTATATTATAGTCTAAATACAAAAACTGTCCTCATTTAATCTTATTTTATAAATCTGCTTTGTGTAATAATAAAAAGTACTTTTAAGCGAAAATAAATATAAAATCAGAATTTAGAACAAAAAACAAGTAAAAACTAAAATGTAAAACGAGTAAACGAGGTTTAAGACAATCTAAAAGAATTTGCTTCAATCTTTTAATTTGTATGCTGATTTCACACATAAGTGGCAAGATTAAGCACGTGGAAAGTTTCAGGAATTTCAATAAGGAATTTAGAAGCAAGATCTTAAAAATATGTTCTCCCTAAAAGTTGGAATTTTAATGGCCTTGAGAATTTCTTTTATTTTTTAAAAATCTGGGGATTCTTTTAAGGTTTAAGATTTGTGAATTTTACAAAGGTTGCGCATATTCTGAGTGAGTGAATATTAAACGTCGCACTGTTCAGCTACTTGAGCTTAGGCGACGGGCTTCGTAATTTTGAGTCATGGTCAAGTGACGAGGATGCACCTAAGCTGGCACCCCCTCTCCTAACTACCACACCACACCAACGGGAGGACATTTGAGTTCTCGACATATTTAATATGCATCGCTCCCCTACATGGCGGGTCTTCAGTGGTACTGGTCGTGGTGGCCAAGTGGTCTAGGTATCGGATCATGGCTAGCGTGTCATGAGTTCGATCCTAGTACCACTAAAGATCCGCCGTGTAGGGGAGCGATGCACGTTAAATCTATCGAGAGCTCAAACGTCCTCCCGATGGTGTGATGTGGTAGTTAGGAGAGGGGGTGCCAGCTCAGGTGTCGTCCGCGTCACTTGACCATGGTTCAAAATTACGCGGACCGTCGCCAAAAGCCCTCGTGTTGCTAATCAGTGCGACTTTAATATTCACTCACTCACTCACTTCAGTGGTACTGGGCTCAAACTCATGACACGTCAGCCATGAGTCCGTTACCTTGACCACTAGGTTACCGCGGTCACGTTGCATATTCTGAACGCTATACGGAGAGAGCAGCACTTTGTTCCTTAAAGTCATTTTGGAGTTCTGACAATATGTAAGTGGTGTAACTTGTGAGGAATGAATCGGAACTTTCCACGTGTGTGGTTTGTAGGTAAGTATTTTTAAATCCAGAATAACTGACATAATGGATTCAAATTTTTGCAATTTTATCTTGTATAATGTGAGAAGATAGAGGGGTACATTTCCCCCTACATTTTGTAAAGATTACTGCTGAGTTTTTTTTTTTTTCAAACACTGATTTCGATTTTCTAAGTATTACAATAATTTTCGGCAATTTTTTAATGCTTTTTAAGAATGAAAGTAATGGAGTTACGATTCTTGAAACTTACGAGCCCAACAGTGTTGACCGCATACATATCTATTGTAAAAATAAAATAAAATTTAGAATATCATTATAAGATTAATATGGCAAGGAAATTAACTTAGTAGTGAGCTTTGTAGTGTGCGTGTGCCTGATAATTCGAGGGAAGGTGAGGGTCTGTGTGTGTGTTTGACTAAAATTAAAAAAAAAATTTGCTGATTCGCAGTGCAGAGAACTAATGCCCATTAAGTGTTAGAGAGTGGGGGAGCCAACTGAAGTGTTATCCTCGTCCTTGATCGTGGTTCAAAATAACGAAACTGAGAGGAATACTTAATATACTTTAATTTACTTTAACGTAATATTAAAGAAATAAAGCCTTTTACATGAATTTGGTAGTAAAGATGTGAAATACATTTTTCAGCAACAAATAATATAATTGAAAGTGGATACTAGTTAGTATTATAGTGATCTATATCAATGCACCCTAACCTTTTTATCGCCACTGACCGGTCAACTTTAATAATTTTACCACGGTCCTCTAGGAGGGGGATGTTGATTATTTAAATTTTAGATTGTTTTGATTTAATAAATTTAATTGTATTTAAATATGCCTTTAGAATTAAATACAGTTATAACAAAAAACAGGGGCGTATCTAAGACCGTATCAATGATACGGGGCCTCAACATATGTAAGCGATAAAATTGGTAAATGTAAAGCGGTACCCAAAAAAAGACATGCATAAAAATTTAATAAAGAGCCCACTCTGGAGTAGCCATGCCCGTACCAAAAAATGAATATAAAGGGATTTAACAAGAAATATGCCGCTACACCTAGTATGGTGGTTATGACACCCGGCTTGTAATCGAGTGGGTTCGGGTTCGAATCCCAATTAAGGCATGAATATATCTTTGGGGGAAAAAAGTCGGACTTTCACCTGAAATGGATTCCCGTCTCCAATGGAATGCTGGGATCATCGTTTGTAATAAAAAGTCTATATTCTTCTGTGTTTGTATTGTATGTTTCTGCTCAACTACCTCTCTCGTCTTTCGTATGTATCCCAGTATGAAACACACGACAACATGGAATTAAAGGGATTTCCATGGTAAGTCACTCAAACATGTGAGAAATACACCATAGTAAATAAAATAGAAATAATTTTATGTTCCTTGGGCGGCCCGGTACCATTTGATCCACAGACCGGTACCGGTCAGTGACCACTGATTCAAACGATAAGCGATACTTAAGTTGTAGAATCATAGACATGTGAGTCTTAGTTCCTACCGAGACTATGCTGGAAGGTATTAGGCTGAGTTATTACACCTGAGCTGGCATCCTTCTGTCTGAAACTCTTTAATATGAGGACTTTGAACCTGAGCAAATTTAACATTTTCACTAAGTAACCTCTGCAAGGTGAGCTTTCAGTAGCTCCAAGGCGCTAACTCATGATTCGTCAGAAGCAACATCGGAAAATCGGATACCCAACCATGACCAATATTGTCACTGCCCATGACAAGAAAATTGAAATAGAACCTTCCGGGGAAGGGAGTGCCACAGCTCAGATGTTCTCTTCGTCACTTGGCCATGGTCTATAATTATAAAGCCTGTCACCAATAACCCATGTTTTGGTTCAGACTGCGATGTAAATAAAAATCAAATCAAAATTAGCAACAGAATCTTCAAAGTTGATTCAATATATATATTTTAAAAACTCGTGTGATATTCATATTTTGCATTGAATAAACCAACTTTTCGTTACTGAAGCCTATGAAAGAGCATTTCGCAATTGATCCATGGTATTTAATCATTTTTAATTTAAGGTTCTAATGTTGAAGGGAGGGTTTCAGTTTTCTCCGGACCTAGGGATGCAAGATGAGTAATTTCATTTACATTTTTATGTTAAATTACGTTCACGTATTTGGAGAAAAAGCGCTAAGTGAGATTAATGCAAGTGATGAAATATTTAAATAAAATTGAAATACCCACATGAAAAATGTGATAAAATTTCTTTATAACTGCATGAGTTTAATATTGTATCATTTGCTCTGAGTGTGTTTCATTAATGATGCGCTCTAAGGTAGCACGAGGACAACATCTGAGCTGGCATCCATTTCTCCAAATTATTATACCACGCCAACGGGAGGACTTTAAGCTTCGACAGAATTGACTCGCATCAGCCCCTCTACACGGCGGGTCTTCAACGGCACTCGGCTCGAACTCCCGACACACCGGCCTCGAGTCCATGACCTTGACCACTAGGCTACTCAGACTACGAGCTGAATGCAGAACAGTTGTTTAAAGAATCGGCATTTGAAATCGCGACCTTTACCACTTTTCTACTGCGACCGTTAATGAGAGTTGAGTGATTGAGTGATTTTGGGGTTTATTGGCGCAAGAGCCGATTTCGGCTATACTGCGCCAAACATTTGTTTTAATATCTGTGGTCTAGACGGGAAGAGAAAGAAAGAATGAATTGAATGACAAGAAAGAGGGTCGAAAATAGAGAAGGATCACTAGGGTACCCCGGGTTCGTGAAACCCATGTTTACCAAAGACTACATCCAAAAACTACCATTGGATGATATTTTCTTTTTAAACAAATAGATTCTCCAATATGTTCGGAATGTCAAGTGCCAGAAACAAGGGAACATTTCTTTTTAACCTGTAGCAAATACAAAACGCAACGAAAATTTTTATCTCCAATCACGGCGAATGGTCTTATTCAACAATAGCGAATTCTAAAACATTAGAGCACGTCCAAAAAGTAGAAGAATTTTTAAGATCAACCAATATAGATTCTTAATATTCTATATTCATCAAATTCTATCGGAGCACAAGGTGATGGCCAAGTCTCCAGATTTACAGTGATATCACTGTATTGAACTGAACTGAACGGGAATGTTATCTAGCTTTTTTTGTATAGCAGACACAATAAACTGTGTAAATCTGGAATCTCAAAAGTACTCAAGTCAGGATTTAAAAATTTGCTAAATCTGCTCGTAAGTTCCACCTTATTTTTCGTTCCATTTTTTAAAGATATTTAAAATGTGCTGTATTTGTCAAAGTAAGCGTTTTTGATATAAATTACTAGTTACTTTTCAGGATTTATTAAAATTTAATATCCTGATCGACTGCTGGAGGGGGTTAACATAAGAAACATTGCTTGGAGTGTCATTTTCTCAAAGGTGATAATTGTTGATCATAAAAGCGATAAGTGAAACTTTTTCTTGATCCAATTCTCCTAAAATATTAGTTTTGTTTTTTGGAGTCCTTTTAAATTTGGTCAATAATTGTCTTGGGACAAGTCATACGATCCATTCTACGAGTAGAAGTCGGCAAGAATTTAAAACATTTTTATAATTAGTCATGTCATTCTCTCTTGAAACTTTGATTGGTTTTACCTTTGGAGATTACATTTTTTAGCTGGCTCAAATTTACGAGGTTCGACCACAATAGCCTTTAACTTTGGTGGGAATGAGTCTTGACACCAAATTTGTAAAAGTTTTGTAACAAAGTTATCGCTAAAAAATGTCGAGACAAAAACATCTAGCTATTATATGTTTTAGGAAACTGAATCAAATTATAATTACAGATATTTTAAAGCATGTGCTTGAGAATGTAAAAAAACCCCAAATGTCAGTTATAATTACACTGACTTAATTGCAAAAATTTCAAATAGCAATACCTAATTTACTGGAATATAATCTTCCTGGTGTAATAAATAGGGTTGGAATAATATTTACTGCATGAAAAAGACCGATCTAAATAAGCCTTTGGCGTGTACAAGATAGTGGATTTATTTTCTATAGACATTTTATTTCACACAATATCTTCCATTCCGATTTTAGCCAACCGAATCATCTTTGAAACGAAAGGAAAAGTTTATATTGTGCAATTTTCCCCGTTTGGTGTGCGGCCGCGGTGGCCGAGTGGTCCAGGCATCGGATCATGGCTAGCGTGTCATGAGTTCGATCCTAGTACCACTAAAGACCCGCCGTGTAGGGGAGCGATGCACGTTAAATCTGTCAAAAGCTCAAACGTCCTCCCGTTGGTGTGGTGTGGTAGTTAGGAGAGGGGGTACTAGCTCAGGTGTCGTCCGCTTCACTTAACCATGGTTCAAAATTACGCGGACCGTCGCCAAAAGCCCTCGTGTTGATAATCAGTGCGACGTTAATATTCTCTCACTCACTCTATTCCCCGTTTGGTGTAAGTTGCTGTGACATGGTTGCCATAATCACTCTTGCAAGTGGAGGACACAACTAAGGAAATTCATTTTGGGACGCGACTTGGTATAATAGTAGTACTCCATTAGGGTGTTCAATCCTCAATGTATTAGCGCCGAATGGCCAGTCAATTCGGAGAAAATAGCTTTCGAAATTCATGCTTAGCTTTCATACAATTCAGTTTTAAATATTGCCAGCGACCCAATGGCACAGTTGTCAAAGCATCTGCCTTCTATGCGGACGGACGATGTTCTAATCACGCGATCAATTTTCCTCCCAATTTATTTAATTATCTTTTTAAATTAAATAAATTTATTTAAAAGGGACTTATTAAATATTTTATATAACTATAAAATAATTAAATTAAGGGAACTAGTTTGATATCACGGGGCAGGGCACCAAACGTTGTTTGGCGTGATAAGGAATCACGCCAAGGAGTGCATGCCGTTGGAATGAAATTCAAGATGGCGGCCTAGCGGTAAGACTCGTCAGGAAAATAATTTTAAAGAACTGTTTTGAAAAACATTAAAATCGATTTCAAATGAAAAATTTAGGAATAGATTGAGACTAACCAAGATCAATAAATAATTAATATCAATATTATATAAAAAAAACCATATTAACTAATAGTATTATTATGCAGTATACAATAATCTTATAATATAATGTTATAAAAATTATTATATATAATATTCATATAATACTAAATAGTAATAATTATTAGATATTCATACGGTATTACTTTTTATTTTATATAATAATAATCACGTAATATAGTTTAATAGATTTTATAAAAAAGAATAATCATCCTATTGTAATATAAATAAGAATCGTACAGATATAAGAATACTCATTTAACATAATTATAAAAACATCAAAATAATTGTAAATAAATAAATAACATAATAATAAATAAATAACATAATACTTAGAAATAAATAATAATAAAAGTAATTAACACATATGTAATAATAATTATAAAACAATTATTACAAATAACGTATATTATATGATTATTACACATTCGAATAATTTTTTTTATTAAAAATAAAATAATTACATAATATATATTAAAATTGCTAATGAATAGCAACTAAAAAGTACTGAAAGCTTGCTATGTTCCAAAAACTGCAAATTTCTTCAACGAATTTCATCGAACAAGAAACGGGAAAAAAACAACATTTTGAAAAAGTAAAATAAATTGAAAATAAACGATTTATAGGAATAATTAATAATATAACACTCATTCTTTAAAAAAAAATATCCGAGTTCTCACCAATGATATTAGAAATAGCCATATTCGAAAATAGCATTAAATAAAACAGAAGACTGAAATATATAACTTGAATCCGGATTGCAATGAAAATGGTTAAATTGTAAAAGAAATAGAAATAAAATCGTCTGAAATTAATAGGATTACCGCGGGAACAGAACCAATAAAAATTATTTCTAGTATACGTTATCTCCATGGTAACCACATCGCCAGACGATAAAAATATCAAGGTAACCATATTGTAATGTTATCGCCCATCTTGGCGAACATAAACAACTTGGCGCGATGGCCCGTGATATCAAACTAGCAGGAAATTGATATATAAAAAAAGACATTCTTTTTATTATATGAATTATAAAATACTTAATTTATTAATAATATATTATGGATTATATATTTTTTATATATTTTATTATAAATATTATTTATTAATATAAAAATATATTTATATAATTGCAGTAATTATTTTACTTTATAAAATACAAAATAATTACACAAATATCATTTTATATTTAATAAATAAATTTAATTAAAAAAATAATTAAATGAATTGGGAGAAAAATTGATCGCGTGATTAGAACTTTGTCCATCCGCATTTAAAGCAAATGCTTTGACAACAGTGCCATTGGGTCGCTGGCAATATTTAAAACTTAATTGTATAAAAGCTAAGCATGAATTTCGAAGGCTATTTTCTCCGAATTGACTGGCCATTCGGCGCTAATACATTGAGGGTTGAACGCCCTAATGGAGTACTACTATTATACCAAGTCGCGTCCCAAAATGAATTTCCTTAGTCGTGTCCTCCCCTTGTGAGTGAAAGAAAGAACGCTGTTTTGAATGCAATTTCTTTCTTTTTGACATGGACAACTGTTACTTACAGATCAACGATGTGGAAAATAGGGCACGCCTTTATTTTTCCTGAAGAAAAAAATTTCAAATTTACTGAACAGACTAACCGCTACGGAGATGCTTGTATTCTGAATAAGACGTACGACAACTGATATACAAATGGAAAGAAACTAGTTCCACATGCGATTGCTCTTGGTCTTTATAACTTCCCTTCCTGTCGAGTTTGTTGAAGATGTACGGGGTGGTAAAAGTCGTCTTGCAACTACCCCTGGTGTTTCACACGTGCTTTATTTGTTGGATTCTATGGTGTATTTAAATGTTTAGTTGTGCTGCACACATTCCAAGGTGCTTATTTGATATCGAATTAATCTTTTTTGATATTCAATCTATGTTAATAAATTTTTCTAGAATAAATCAAGGTTGAAAAAAGTCCACGTCAGCATGATTTGAAAGAAAAATTTGTTTATAGTTTTAGCGACACTTTAGCTTCTGTCAGTTATCGGAGTCAACTCCTCCGATTCGTCTTCATCACTTTTCTGCATTATTGTGGTCCAAAGCCACAATTTTAGCTTTTTCAGGGGAGACAACAAAATTTGTAATCTCCAACCTTTTTGCTACAGAACAGTATATGATAGTGAGTGTTCGAATTATCGAGAGTTTCATAAGATAACTTTGAAATGTACCGCGTGTTGTAGCCTGGTCAGCCCCAGATTTTACTTCGAAATATTGATTGTACCAAAACGCATTGTTTTAGGTCAAATTATCAAGAGTTTTTCAAGGGACCGAGCATAAACTTCTAATTAGCGGGAGGTTCGTATTATCGAAGGTTTGAATTAGGGACTGTATATGATTATTATATATTACATAATATTGATTAAAAAACTATTGATTGATGTTAGTTATTTTCAATCTATTCCTATATTCTTTATTTGAAATATATTTCAAAAGTTATTTATAAAAACTATTTTCCTGACGATTTGTTATAGCTAGGTCGCTATCTTGGATTCCACATCATTCGACAACAAGCTCTGCTTGGCGCGTACTCGTAGCATTCCGATATTAAATTAGTTCCAGTTTAGATGTAAAATTACCTCTCGTCATTCTATGGCGGCTGCGGTAGCCTAGTGGTCATATGGTCATGAACTCATAACTGGCGTACTGAGTCGCAAGTTCGAGTCCTGATGTCATTGTAGACTCGCCGATGAATATTAAATGTGACGTGGCTCATGACCTTCACATTTGCGTGGTGGAAAAATTGTAAGAGTTGGGTGCTGCTCAGGAATCGTCCTCGTCACTTCACCTTGATTCAGAATTACGAGGTAAGTTATAAACAGACCGCATTACTTTTTCGAAATGGGAATGGTAATAGTTGTAAGCTTGTGGTGAACATTGTCATACTCGTTAACTTGGCCTAGGTTCAAAATTACGAGGTCCATCGCCAATAGCTCTCGAGTTGCTTTAAGTTCGTTGTTAATAAAACATTCACTCAATCTGTCATTTTATGTTTCAATGACTTTCAAAGTCACTAGATCTCACTCCAATGGATTCATAACTGCAGGTATATCTGAAATACAAAGTAGCTGCATTCAGTTCGCAAACTGAATTTGATTTGAAAGATACCAGTGAATATGTGGAATTAAAAAAATATATCCTACCATGGTATATGCTTTAGTACAGTACACTAACAAGTGCGAAAAGAGTTAGATGGAAAATATGTAAAACTACATGAAAAATGTTTCGATTTTCTGTCTTCTTTCTGCCCTTTCTTCATATTGTTTTTCTATATTTATTAGAATTTATCTGATTCTGGGGGCTTTTTATAGTGTTTTTTCTTGATGAAAATAATATTTATTGAAATGTTGTTTGAAATTTTTCAAATTTTAACACTTCTATAGATCGACAGTTTTCTCGTTCTTGTGTTGAATGAATTTTTTGAAATAAGTACAAATTTCATTGAATATTTTCAAGTGGTGGGATCGCTGGGGACCTTTCGCTTGGGGATCGCTAGGGGAAAAGGTACCTTTGACCCATTTTGGCAGTTTAAAAAGTATTTCAGTTTCTTATGTTAAAACAATTTAGGGGACACCTTTATCGTTATCTTCGCCAAATACTTGGTGGGGCGTGGAAGTTTGCAAAGAGGGGAATCAGTTGGCCGAGGTAAAAAAAAACCCCAAAAGACTGGTCGTCAGCACCCTTCGAGCAATTTCAAAGTGCGACAAACATAGGAAATCAAATCAATAAAAGCAAAAGAGCCTGAAACGCAAAACTCATTTTCAGACTGAAAAATATCTCGTTTTTATATAATTCAGAATGTTGTAATTGCGCACATGTTTGTAACATTGACCTTTTAAGGGGGAATGGTACGATTTACACAAATTTTTAATTTAAGGATTTTCATAATTTTTTTGGTTTCTTTGTATGTGTTATGTTAAACAGATTTAGTGTTCAAAATTTCATAAAAAGCTAACCAATTAATTTTTTAAGGGAAAAATTTGAAACTTATGAAGTGATTTTAAAATGCTACTCCTCCTACAAAAACGGACGTACATACATGAAATTTGATTTACAAGTACGTCAAAAAATGTATATCAAAAGTAGGTATGGGTTTTGCGATAACATAATTGGTATTCGTGCAATACTTCTTTTTATGAGTGCTTATATTGAAAATTCCTTAAAATGGGAAAAATCTTAATTCAACTATTTTTTTAAATAATAAATATTGCTTTGTGATTTAAAAATGCATACCAACTTTCATTCCAAGTACTATTAGCAACAAGTGAAAAAAATTTCCAAGTATTTGGCACAAAACTTTAACATTTAAAATGAATATAAACTAGTTATTTTATCTTTTAGAGATAAGTCAGTTTAAAGTTTTGATTGTTATTGGGATTGAATAAAAACAAACGCAAAAGTAATCACAACTCTGCGTTTGTTTAAACTTGGAGCTTTCAAAATTCCTGAGTTTGCAAAAAAAGTAAAGAAAAAATAATTTAGGCTAAAAATATTAGATTTAATTTTTTGGCCGATTTTTGGCAATTGAATTGTACTGTGTCCCCTTAAAACTGAAAATGTTTTATATACATATTTTCCCTTTAATATACGAAGTGAATACTCATTTAGTATTAAAATAGAGCAGGCAAAATAGGACTTGTATTTTGTACCAAAATAACAGATTATAGTTTATAAAAGCATGTTTTTTAGTTTTTTTAGTTAATCGAACTAAAAAAGTAAAAAAATAATTCTTATGAATAAAATGATTAACGAGAAAATTAATGTTATTGGGGTAAAAGCGTTGGGTAATCTATATTAACTGTTATAATTTCTAACTAGTTCTATTCCGAAATGCAGAGTTAGTGTGAAAAAATATAGTACAAAGCACCCCACGCTTTCACCACAATGACATTAATTTTCTCGTTAATCATTTAATTATATTGTTTTTATTTTTTAGTTCAATTAAGTATAAAGCGTGTTTTTTAGTTTTTTAAAAATATAATTTTTCATTTTTTTAGTTCGATATACAATAAACGGATGTTTTTTTTAGTTTTTAAATTATCATTTATTCATTGATGAATTAATCTTAAATGCGTCATTTTTTAGAATCTGGAATACCCACACACACATTAGCATCCTATCAATGTATCGATATAGGGCCCGGTTTGCAAAATATAGGATCAGCCAAATGAAAAAAATCTGGAAGAGCTGAGTTTGAAATATTTAATGCGGAAGAAGATGTAAAGTCAATACTTTTCACTAAAAAAGATCACTATTTGTATAAACCATGAGCGTTTTCGCTTTAGGGTTGTAGCTTAATCCTTTAGTCGCCAAATCTAGAAATGGGAAATCGTTAATCCTTATGATCCTGATTAGGACAAAGGAACAAAATTATTAAATTATTGTATTGTCATCGACCCTTCATAAGTGTGCAAAATTTCTAATTAGTTTGACCTTTTAAAATGGGTAAAAATAAAGTTCAAAGTTTCCGTTACATACAGGTAAAACTAATAAAAGCGTGTTTAAAATGAATCCATCAGCTTAAAAATGAGTAATATAATATAAACTATTTCTCAATGGGATAATAAATTCAGAACTTGTTAATTTTGGAGCTATTTTCTATCTGAAAGGTGGTCGGGGTGTAGTAGTTGGGGAAAAGGGTGGTTTCATCCTCGTTACTTGATCGAGGCTCAAAATTATGATGTTCGTCGCCAATATGCTTCGTGTTGCTTTGCAATGCGATGTCAATAAATGCTCACTAACTTTAAAAAATAAATCTCAGTTTTTGTCTCTATTTTTAACATTATCTATTTTGCGTTACTTGAAGAGAAACCCATATTTAGATTGTACATTGGTAGTTTTTCATCTTATCCAAAGAAAGCAAACATCTTCATTTCTCCACTCGAAACTCTCGTGCCTCGTTTATTTTGTCTGAAATAGAAGGGCTTTTTTGCAGAAGTGTAAATCCCATTGATCCCCCATCTTCCCGCAGAGGTATAAATCATTTTGATAGATGACGAAATGTATCGCGGAGATTTCAGGAAAATGGAAGAAGCCACGAATTATATTTCTGGAAGATATACGCAGAAAATATTTTTCAGTTTTACCTAAAATTGTTTTTGTGTTTTGGTTGAATCATTTAAACTGAATTTGTTCTTTATTGCATTATGTTTCACTAAGATACTGGGTCTAGAGCCATATCAACCTTTGACGAGCAGAAAGGCCTTCCGGCGTTTTAAGGCTCATCTTAGCATTCCATAACAAAATATTACGAGAAATCAATAGCTCCACAATCTATATCTACGCCAGTGTTCCTTAAATCTAAACTAGACAGCTGTAGTCAACATGGTCCTTACACTATCTATTCGAAGTAAATCCAATATTTTGATTCATAGATTGCTGATTTAATTTGTTTGAATTAACATCGAAGTAAGCTACTCTATTGATGGTAGTCTCATACTTAGTTTCGTTAATTAAACGTGGTCTCTACTGGTCAAATTCCTTTTATACGAGTCAACTTGCGCTGCATATCATATAACAAGCTGAGCAAAAAGTTAGGAGCTAGTTTTGAAAAGAAATAGTCTGGGTCCAGTGCCGGCTTGTCCATCGAGCACTTGGGGTGGGCACCCAAGGGCCTGAGTAAGCTGGACTGAATCAGATTTTCTGGTTATAAATTTCACTCCGCCAATACCAAGGGAGCATCAGAGACTTGGTCATTGACTTTACGTGATGGAGAAGCTTTGGGAATTTTCGAGAGAATGATCTTACGCTCTATTCTTGGTGGGAACCAGGTGAATGGATCATGCAGAAGATCTAACTTAGAACTCTTACAAAATTTACAAACAACCTGATATTGCAAAATTTGTCAAATTACAGACAGACTTAAATGGGTTGGTCATCTGGTTAGAATGAATGATCTTCGCTGCAAGAAAATCTTTCTGGAAAAGCCCATGAGAAATTGACCCTGGGGAAAACCCCCGTTAAGATGGATTGACTGTGTCAAAAAAGACCTGAATATTTTAAATGTCAAAAACTGGAAAATAGTTACCAAAAGTAGAGAAGCTTGTAGAAAACTTTTGGAGAAGGACAGGGCCCACCCAGGTCTGTCAAGCCATTGAAGAATACCAAGTGGGCCTGTATATTTTCTGCGCCCAGGACCCGAAATGAGCCTAAATCGGCCCTGCTTGGGTCCCTTAATACCTGGTCAACTAGCACTCCCTTTGGTGCCCCTTCCTCTCTCCCTAGAGGATAAAGTAACAATGTTCAAGCAAGTTTTGCGATCAGTGATAACTTACGCTATTCCTAGTTGGGAAGTATCAGCCTCCACCCACATGAAAAAAATGCAGGTCATACAAAACGACATGGCTAAAGCACCCTGGTACATTAGAAACTGTCTTACACAACAATCTGCAGATGCAGTCAATCGAACATTACGCCACAAAAAACTCATGATCTCTTTTTAAATTTGTTCATGTTTACGAACACTAACTTATTAATGCTCAAACTCTTTACAAATACAAGCACTAAGCTTGACTACACTTGCAAGACGACGAAGTAAGCCCTTCCTTAGAAGCTGCCTTAACACTCAATTACAAATTGTAAGCCAATTAATATACAGCCCAACCAAGGGTTCGGTGAGTTGCTCTCTACCGTAGGGCCATCTTCAATTTTCTATAGCAACATGAAGTGCCAAGGGCAGTGTTAGCTCGAACTTTTATTCTTTCCTGATTGCTTTCCCCTTCTCTTTCCCTCTGAAGATAGGGTCAGCTAGCTCCGATTCATGCCCATCTTCAGGAGGTTCTTTTAGAAGTTGGATTTCTTTTCAAACTTTAATGTCATATGGAGCATAAGCGTTTCTAAGCTTGGGCCAGTTTTGCATTTAATTTTCCTATTTCAACCAATCCCTCAAGCTTTTGAAAACCACGTTCTCCTCCTCATGAGTTGATTCAACTAAAAGGATATTGTGGAAGCTTTGTACTGCTTTCTTGGACTCAATCAATGTACCGATGAGTCCAGCACTGCCTTTTCAGTTAATTTTATGTCCCCGTGTGAAATTAGTTACGTCCCCTCTTTATACTAGAGAAGTGATGGTAATAGATGAGTTAATGCACATAATTGCCTCGTGTGGAAACCGGCTTTAATGCCTCAATCTTTTAATTTACATCTGGCATCGCATAAAAACACAGAAGCGCAGTTAGATTCAATGAGGATACTTTATGCTGCATGACAAGTTGTAAATGGATCGAGACTCTAGTCTAAGATTTAACTCGTGCAACGCTGATCACGAAAATTAATGGTTTCTTTCCTACTAGGCTTATCATGTTTCGAACTCCAACTGGATCTTGAAAAGTACTGTGGCGCCCCCGTTTGAGAGCGGGAAACTATGGGTGTCAAGGAAATCGAGCGATGACGAATATATATATTCGTCAATCACTGTAAGTGCCGCTGTTTAAATATTGGATGAAACAGATACTTTTACAAACTAAAAACACAACTAAAGCTCGAGCTCGATACTTTAGCCCGGTCAGGGGTTAATGAGACCGATGGTTATTCCACCAGCAAGTAATTTACTACTGCGGTGTGATTACGAACTCGTGGCTGGTGTTTCTGTCGATTCTTGGGTCCGAATTCTGGTGCCACTAAACACTTAACATATAATGGGGATGATGTACTTTAAATTTGCCAAAATTTAAATTCCTAAAGTTGGTTTATATAAATGTTTGAACTGGGGGAGTGCCTGCTCACAAGTGTTAGTCGTCATCACTTTGATCGGTGTTCAAAATTACGAGGACCGTTGTCAATATCAGTGCTTTAGTTGAAATTCGACGGACAATAAACAAATTTCTATTTAATTTCAGGGGAAAATGTATATTCTGGCAGTATTTGTTTGCCTCATTGCTGGTGTAGTCAGCTGTGAATGCGATGATTGTGATCCCGGTGAGTATTGTACAGATGATTTTAACGCCAAAACAGGTTGTTTGATACTAGATTGGCGCCATATGGGAGACCAATAATAGGACAATCAAATTATCCAATAATTTCAGTTTCTTATTTATAAAATTTAACTTGCGGATATAAATCTTCGTCACTGTTTTTCACAATTCCTACTATTAGTTCTCTCTCTATATATATTTATTAGCTGATATACCCGTTCTCTTCGCATGGGTAATTTAAAAATAAAACAATACAGATTGAAGGATAAAGAAGTTTTTAATAAGTTAATTTTACGTGAATTGAAAATTAAACAGAAAAAAAAGCTTTTGCATATCTTAGCTTAACAAAAAAAAATTTGTTAAATTTTAAGTCTGTAGATCTAATAGCTGATAAAAAGGATTTTTTTTTATTTATAACGCCCCGTAACTCTCTTGTGGGTCGATTTTTGAAAACACCTTCCTAAGCTGATCTCTGCTCAGCAAAAGTAACACATTGTTACACTTTGTGTAATGAACGCTTAAAATAGTGTAAATAATTTATATCTGGATGTGTGTAATACGTTAATATTACTTTCTGTTGCATATATTTTATGTTGAAATTGTAATATTCGCAAGCAACGTCTTTTCCTTACATTATAATGACGATTCAATGAAAACATAACGAAATGTTGGTGATAGAGCCAAGTTGGCATCGTTTTTGCGACCATGTTGGCAACTTGGCGATGAATTGAACCGTGCAGAAGTTGATATGCTATAGCGCCACCTGGTGGGGAACTACAACAAAAAGGATTGCACAAAAACCTTTTCCAAAAAAGAATACCAAAAAAGATTGCCAATTTTCATAGTGATCGGTTGATAATAAAATCATAAAAAAAAACGTGCATTGAAATAAATTATGAATTTTTATTGTATTTATGGTTCACTATTTTGGTGATAATGGCTTACACATAAAAGATAGATAGATGCTGTCACGAGCTTTTTTGTATACGTGATCATATGCGTACAGCTCTAAAGGGTCTTACAGCGCACGCCAGAATAGCTTGCAGATGGCAGAATTTTTTCTTACTCTTACTTGACATTTATCGTTATATTTTGGACACTTCATACAATATCGATATAAATTATAGCGTATGTGTTAACCTGATGTATAAGCTATCTTACTGTAAAGTTTCATTAAAATCCATCCTGTTGTTTTTGTGTGAAAGAGTAACAAGCATCCATACATCCAAACTTTTGCGTTTATAACATTAGTAAAGATATTTCTTGTTCAAATTTTCAATCGTTAATAAAATGCTTTTTATTTGACCACTCAAGTTCAAATACATTTTTCTAAACTTGTTATGGCTGGCCTTTACTGTTAAAACAGTTTTTTTAAAATATTACTTCATTAATTAAATTAAATTAATTATATTTAAAGTGATATATTTCAATCGATATTATTTCTCTAGAAGCCCACTCCATTCGATAAAACAGCTTTTATTAATACTGTGATGAAGCTTTAAAAAATAATATGCTTGTTGGACCTCAGCATTCCTTTTACACACATAGGTTTAAAATAAATTCTCACCTATTCTATTCAACTTTTATTAAAAAATGTAATTACATATTTAATGTAGTCAAAAAGTTTTTAATGTTAATTTAAAAGGAGTTTTGCCACTTAAATACTGTAATTCTGTCATATATATATATATATATACAGAACATTCTGGAATTCTAATTACGTAAACAACTATAATTATCTTAATACTGATTATGCTATAAAAAATATTGTTGCTAAAAAGAACAAGCAATTTTATTTAACTACTCATGAGTATGTTAATAAATATTTTAATATCACCAACTCTAAAAATAATTCTTCTATTGTTGATAGTCATTATACCCCGAATATTCATTTTCGCTACAATAAATGTAAAGATAAAAGATGTAAAACATGCCCCATGATCAATTATGAACAGTTGGATACCAACTCCAACTTTATATTCTGTAAGTCTTTTAATTGTGTCTATATGTTGAATTGTAAAAAATGTAATTATAAATATATTGGTCAGACTTCTACACACTTAAATATTCGAATTAATCTTCACAGATCTCATACTAAGCATTACACTAATAAATATAATAACAATAATATTGAAATAAGACACTTTCACCTGCATGGGTTTGATAATATTGATATATCCATTCTCAGAATTGTTCCCTTTTTAAAAGATAGATTATGGTGGGAAAACCATTTTATTCATTTCTATAATACAACATATCCTCATGGACTGAACACATTATATAATGGCAAAAATGTTTTGCAATGCATACAGCAAAAATATAACAAAGAATTTTTTTATAATAGTCATAATAATAATATTAATAAAATAGCCAACAGAACAAAAAGAGGTAAAAGGATTAAAAGAAAAAGTAGAGATTCCAAGGATATTACAGCTAAAATTAATGAATTCTGTAGTAATTTTGAAACTGTTTATAACATTAATCAAATAAAAAATTTCATGTTTGGTTTGAATAAAAAAGAAATCAAACTTTTTAATTATATACTTAGTTACGATAACTTTATAGAATGTCAAGCCTTGCATGTTATGAAAGATTTTTGTAATTTCTTAATCAGTAAGTTTAATATACCAATACATGATAATGTATTAAATTCTACAACTGAATACTGTAACATCCTTTTCATGAATAAATCCTATAATCATGTAAACTTTACTAAAGTGTTTGAGAAGTATATTCAATTTTTCCCAGCAAAAAACATTAACATTAAAAAGGCATTTAAATATAATAAGAAAATTGGTAGATCCATCTTTAACTACAATTCTATTAATTTGCAACATAATAATATTGTATGTAATTGTCATAATTATGAAGATTTCATTGATGATTATCATAAACATGTCATATCTGGTAATTTAAATATTATTAAAGATAAAACTCTCAGAGAATTAATGGTTAAGGGTACTGGCTTTAGAATTATGCGTTCTAATAATAATAAAGCTATTAAAGCACAAATTTCTAAAGATATTAATAACTTCATTACAAAAATAGCAATTAAATACAACTTTCCTTTCGAAGCATTCAATGAGTTTAAATGCAAAGTTTTGAGTGAGTTACTTAATCTTAACTATAAAACTGATAAAAATATTTCTTATAAAGATATAAAACAACAAATTTCAAATCTTCAAAAAGATTTCATTATTGTATATGTAGATAAAGTTCAGGGCAACTATGCAATCATTTGCAAATGGTTTTATAACTTTATACTTAACAAACAGTTTCAAAACAATAATGCGTTTATTAAATCTAATAGCAGCAATAGAGAAATCAGTAACCGTATTTCAGCTTTTTATAAAAAACTAGATTTATATACAAAGAATATCAAATTTCCTTATATTTTTCTTACACCAAAATTTCATAAGTGTCCAATTAAATTCAGAACTATTACTAATGGTTTTAATACCTATATTACACAACCAGGCAAGGTGTTGCAAAAAGTTATACAACACACTCTAGACAATATCTCAAACTCCATTATTGTAAAGAATAGTAAAGATATTGTTGAGTATATGCAAGAGTGTTAAATCTTTGCATAGCTTTGATTTTGAAGACTTATTCAACTCTATTGATATAGAGGATATGATTAAAGTACTTAGAAATGTTTATATTAAATATTCATTAAATAAATTGATAAACTATGATAAATATAATATTATTATACAATTTGTTTTGAAAGAAAATTACATATTTCATAATGACTCATATTATCAACAAATTAAAGGTCTGCCACAGGGTGGCCCAGCTAGTAATAGTCTGGCTAATATCTATTTACACTATTACGAGAATGAAAAAATTGATACAGACTCTTGTTACTTTTTTAGATACATCGATGATCTAATTATTTTCAGTAATAAAGTTGACTTTACTCCTATATTTGATTATTATCCAACCTACCTGAAACTATTAAAAACCAATTGCAATATAGAGTCAGCAAATTTCCTTGATCTAGAATTAAAAGTTGAAAATAATATGCTAAAAAGTAATATTTTTGATAAAAGAGACTCTTTTGATTTTAACGTTATAAAAATGCCATATTGGAATAGTACCCTTCACATTTCAATTTTTAGAAATATCATTCTAAACTATATAAAAAGAAATAATGATTTAGTATCTGAAGAAGTATTGAGAATTAATAATTATAAAAAATTCTTTCAAAGTTGCCTAGACTATAACTATCCAGCTAATTTTATTTATAAATATATGTCATCAAAGTTATAGCTATTTAATTATTTTTATTTTAAGTATTCATTTCTATTTATTTTATAGTATATAATTTTATTGTTATATTTCTTAATATATTTAGTCTATAGTATATAATATTCTTAATATATGCTTATATTAAGTCTAGTTACTAAAAATATACATAGATGGCGCCTTTATTCTTAGTATTGCTGTGTTTTTTTTTGATGCAGTGAGTCAGTACATTGTGGAATCTGTATACATCGGGTAAGATTAGAGTTTCTTTGCTCATTTACATTATTGTTAATTATGGTTATATTCATTATTAACCTCTCTTGCAAATATTTTTGTTTATACATATTTATATTTGTCTATTTCTTCCGGATTCCTATGGTAATTTAATATTGCAATTTCTATTCTATTGCTGTTATATTCACCCACGTGGGTTTCAGGCTTTTGCCTTAGTTTATACTGGAAACTATTATGTAGAAACAATTTCTGCTGCAGGAGAAGGTTGAGATCTCACAAACAATGTTTAATCCTGCTTCACTGTCCTAAACCAGTGACAGCTCGAGAAATCATAATAGTTTTCCCCGCTAGATACATTTCTTTTTGGTTTGTCATGGTTCCTTCCATGTTCTTGGTTCTTCCGGTCTGATCTTAGGATGCTTGGGATTTATTAGTCTTCTTTTGAATTATTTACTGCTATATATATATATATAATCAAAATTTCTCTACAAGAGAGAGATGAACCACATGATCAATACACAAAAGAATATCAATTGCCAGATAACAATACAACAGAATTTAGAAGGAGATATGAAAGATTGAAACAACAGAGCAAAATACAAAAGAATGGATGCTTCAGCATTATCAACATTGCTGACTTAGGACAGCTAGTATACATAAAATTTTCTTAAAAAATCCTTCTGTATAAAAGTGGGGTTGAACATGTTTTTTGGCCAGCCAACCTTCCCCCTTTTTTTGTTAATAATACCGAGCAAATACCAATTGGAAATAATGGATAGGAAATCTAAATCCATTATAAGGAAGAGGTAACTTACCCAAAAATTGCATACTGAAATGCAGAGCCCGCGCTAAATCTGAGTACAATAACCAAGTTATTGCCAGATTTTGGACCCAAATACAATTTCAAAACAAAGCAAAGGCTGAAAAATAGCACTTAGCAAAAGTATGAAAAGAATAGAAATAATAAAATAAGAAATGTAAACATACTACCATTATCTTAAGAGACTCTTAATATAGTTTAAAAGTTATAATATATTCTAAGTAAGTAATTTTATCTAAAACTAGAAACTGGGGTATTTAAAATTATCTAGGAAGAATAATAAATCTATAATATAAACCTGTTAAAACTATGGAAATTTAATCCTTACTATTTAGAATTTCATTATTTAAATATCTATTAATAAAATTAATAGGGTAGTTTTGAATTAAACAGTATTTAGTAAAATGTTTATAATTTTTTATTTTTTCTGATTTATTAGAAACTAGAAATTTATTGCGTAGTGTGTAATTAAGAACAATATTTCTGAATATAGACACATGCACATTACTCTCCCAATGCGGTACTTTTATAATATTGAAATTAAAGTCTTCTCGTTTATCATAAATATTAGTAACTATTTTATAATCTTTTAATTTAATTTCTATATCAAGAAAATTTGCTTCGTATCTGTTACTATTTGTCTGTAATAAATTAAGATATTGTGGATAAAAATTAATATTAGGTATAAAGTTGTCTTTCTTGCCAAAAATGATTATATCATCTATATAACGAAAAAAATAAAATTCTAAGTTGTCTGTGAAACTATTTTCAAAATAATGTAAATATAAATTGGCAAGACAGTTGCTAGCTGGGCCACCTTGTGGTAGACCCTTAATCTGTTGATAATAATTACCATTATGATAAACATAATTCTCTTTTAGAACTAACCTAAGTAGAGAACCAAATCTATCATATTTGACATTTTTAAACAAATTATCTTTATGAAATTTTACTAGTGTTTTTATCATATCATCAATATTAATTGAGTTAAAAAGATCTTCAAAATCTAAACTAAATACTGAAAATATCTTTTTATCTTACAACTAGTACATATATATATATATATATATATATATGTACTAGTTGTAATTATTTAATAAAAAATAAGTAAATAAAATTTTTTTTTGTAGGTCTAAGTAGGAATTAACTTAAAATTATTTTATATAACTTATTATAGTTTCATTACTGTTATTTTGTTCCATTCCCCTCTGCCATTTATTGTTCAAAAATCGGCAGTAAAAAAAGGAAAAAATAACGTTTTTTTTAAATATAATTCAGATTTATTTTTTTGGATGTAGATTATCATTTTCCAGTGCCGCATTTAATATTTTAAAAATTATGTTAGTTAAAGGGAGGGGTGTAGACTTTATTTTTAAAAACATTTTCGCCCACTTATTTTAATTGGCAAGGATTATTTTCTTTAAATAAGGAATAATAATCTTGATTCCTTCGCATATTGTTTATGAACGAATTTTAGCCTAACACATGTTAGCGCGTTCTATTTGAAGCCGCTCCTTCATCGACCTGCTGATCTAAGGGTGTGGGGGAAACAAAGCATCATCAGAAACTTCATAATAATTAATATTTTATTACTATTCAAGCACACTAATCAACCACAAGTGAAACTATAAAAAACCCTAGGAGTGATATAAAGAGAGTAATCTACAATAAGTAAACAATTGCTACTAATCTGCTTAATTTAATCTAATCTACTCTACTCTATCTTGGATTCTTAACTCTCAATCTACTAATTTATTATAGTAGCAAACTTCTTCCTTAACTCACGTTGTGATAGTGAAATAAATCTCACCTACGTATCACCGCAACAGTTCCCCTGCTTCTTCTCTCTTACATTTACAAAACCTTTTTTTTTTACTTTATATAGTCAAACTAATTTACATATCAAGGTTTCTTCTTGAGGGATGGCTGTGAATTAACGCGAAAGCTAGCCCCAAAGTTTCCCCAAGAGGATTAATCAGAAGGTCGCGTATGGATCCATCACAGACATTATTTTTCCGTCTTTGAAATAAATTAGAAATGTGTACATACACCAAACTCTTTTGTTACACGACTTTGAAGTAAAATGGTGCACTAAGTTAACGTTTTTTTACGAATTTGTTTGTTTGTTCTTGCACGAATTTCCAAAAAAAAATTGAGGGTTGCGTGATAGCACCCACACGCGTTAAAAGGCATCGTTCACATCATGGATACCTCCAAACGGTACGATTGTCAATGGTGCCACGTACTGTGCCGTATTGCATGAGCTAAGAAAGAACACACCGAATCACTGATGTTCCATGCTGTCCGGCGGCGGGGTTATCTTACAGCAGGGGTGGGTGGACTTTTCCAGGGTCTACTTCTAATGTTTTTAAGGTGTTGCGGTCCACCAAGGGGCGTAGGTGTAGTCAGTCTACAGTAAAATTTTGTTTTTTCTTAACATTTGTTTTCGGCAATGTACCTACCTCTCTTTTAAAATATGGCAGACTATTATTTTTTCTACAAAAATACAAAATTGTCAAGTTGAATACTGGAGCAACTATGAGCGACTGATAGAGCGTGGGCGTATTCAATGCAGCGAGAAGGGAACATGTGAACCGATGAATCTGAAACCCAGGTATGTACTTAGTTTGTTCGCTGCCGAGTCCTGCGCATTTGCAAGACATGGCATCAATACGAGAGCACAGACTCGTGGAAGCTAGGGGGGAGGTGATGTCTCAATATCCAATACCGTGCCATCGCGGGAAGATCTGATCATCATTTACTCTTTTTTCGGTGTGTGGGGAAAAATTCCTTTTTTTCGGTTGGCATCGTAATGATCCCCCCTCCCTAATGTAGCACTGCATGTGTTAAGCATCATCGTGCGCTTACTATGAAGGTACTTGCGTCATTTACACATTTATAGAGTCATTTGCTTAAATGAACATAGACACATAGATTGTGAAAAGCCAATTCTCCAGTCCAGAACAAGAGACCAAACGGTCTCCATAGTACATAGGCAAGTTAGGGAATCTACTAAGCCGTATCTGTAGAGGTGTTGAGTGAAGTAGTCGTGTCCAGTTGTAATTTCAGTAGTTAGACATCAGCAGGTCATAAGATATGGAACTTACCACGGTTGTGGGACATTAAGGTACTCCAAATTTTCACTTTCAGAGTCCAGAACCTTCTCTTGAAGGGAAACTTTATATCGAGCATTGGTGATTCTTTTAGCACTTTGATAACAAAACGGAGGATTAAATTGGGGAAGGACAGAATCAGCGTTGGCTAGTGTATCAGTAAACTCATTATCCACAATTCCACTGAATAAAATGATCACCATTGTACTTTTAAAAGTGGGTTGTTATTGTCCATGTACATTCTAGAACGGTATTAACTCGAACCAACTCAGACTCTGTTCACGTCATTTGACCATGGATAGATAAAGAGATCCGTTATATATGAGTGTTTGTAAAGTCACGAATCAATTACGTAATCCTTTCAAAGCTTGTCCATGATAGAATGAATTTAAATCGATCAATAGGGTTAATAATGGAACAGTATTAACAAGGTGGGTGAGTGATTGTAGGGTTTATTGGCACAAGAGCCAAGGCCGGCTATACTGCACCAAATATTTGTTAAAATAATCAAAACGATCTAAAATATCTAAAAATGCCAACAAGAGAGACGGGAAAGGAAGAAAGGATGAATGAAACGACAAGAAAGAGGGTCGAAAATGGAGAAGGATCAGTAGGGTACCCCGGGGTCGTGACACCCGTGTTTACCAAACACAGTAAACACCTTGGAAAAAGGGAAAGATCACTAGGGCACCTCGTGATTGTGACACCAGTACTCACCTAAAAAAGGTGAACCCCCTGAGGGGGGTTTAACAAGGTGACAATAGTGGAAGCTTTTTTAAGTTAAGCTCGTCTAGTGCAATACCATTAATGCTATCGAAATTAGGTACCTTTTGCGGTGGACATACTATGAGAAAATGTTTTGATAATTTTAATAAAAGTAGTTCTTTTCTTAGACCTCTTTATAACCAGTATTTAATATGTATGTATTACAGACCAGCTTTGTTGTGAGCATATCTTAACGGGAGAAGCAAAATGCGACGAATATATAAGCGGAGTATGCTGTCTTCACGGAAATTGCTGCCCAGAAGGTTTTTTCTGCAGTCACTATTCCAACAAATGTTTCAAGATGCCCAATTACATACAGAAGCGACAGGGTTATCTTGGAGATAAAAGACCCTCTTTTACCAGCGGACGGTTCCATCGATGTGACGAAAACTCATTCTGCGTTGGCTCTTTTTGTTGCCCTAATGCGGACGGTACTTACGGCTGCTGTCCGTTTAAACCAGCAGTGTGTTGCAAAGAAAAACGCTGTTGCGAGTACGATGAGACTTGCGATGAGTCTTCGGAGTATTGTATAATGAAGGAAGGTATATCTCTTCTTTCAGAGATCACCAGACCCGCAGTTTATAGAAGATCACCTTTATTTTTTCAGTGAAATATTTTTCTGAAATTGTTCGATTTCTCTTTTTGTTTAACTATAATAAAAATTTGTTTATCATTTGGTATGTTTACCATTTCCATATTAATACTATCTAAAATATCGTGTTATACATTTATCAGATGCTATACGTTAGAGCAGGAGTCATCAACTTTAGAGATGTGCCAAACCAAAACACCAAAATGATTCAGTGCGCCAAAGCAGTAATAAATATTTTAAACAATTCGATTTCCACAGGAATGCTTACAGAGTAAGGGAATACAGGTCAAAAGTACAAATGTAGAGTTTTATTATATATTAATTATGCATTTAAAGATATTATTAGAAAAATAAGTAATATAAAACGTATACAAATATTCCTTCAATACAAATAAAAAATAAAAAAAGTGTACAAATGTTATGTATCTTTTAAAGTATCAGAGTACTTGCGCCAACTTTAAAAAAAAAAATGAAGGTATGGGGATTGTTTCATG
This sequence comes from Trichonephila clavata, assembly GCA_019973975.1. NCBI lineage: Eukaryota > Metazoa > Arthropoda > Arachnida > Araneae > Nephilidae > Trichonephila > Trichonephila clavata. The sequence continues at coordinate 72,047 of BMAO01024592.1, forward strand.
GTTTTTAGATTTGTTTAGTACATTTTAAGAAAATTATGCTAAAATTAAGAGAAAAGAAATTATTATTACTAAAATGGAAAAAAATTGACAAAAAATAACTTGAATGCGGCTCATTCTGTACCAAACGTTTATAAACAAATTTTCAATTTTGATGTGTTGCTATGTTATTCAATTTTTAAATGACTTTCAGGATAAGAGATATTTCAATTTTTACAAAACCTAGAGTACTTTATCTTAGTTATAATATGAAGTTGCTTAAAGTAACAGTGATTATATTAATATAAGGGACTGTAAATTTAGTAATAAAACAGTGATTGATAAATCTGAAAGTGAAAATACACTTCTACTATTATACAGAAACACAAAAAATTTCAGTTAATTACTTTCAAAACTTTTTGAGCAATCGCTTTCCCCGTTTGTGCATTAAAAAACCCCACACATTTCGAGTAAAACGTGTTTTAAAGTACGACATTTTGCTTAAAGTAATGGCATCTGCTTTTACTAAAACGCTTGTAGTTTTTGTTCTAGTGAACGGGAAAATAATAAACTTGGTATTTTTATAAAGCTAATAAGATGGTCTATAAAATAAAATCATAAAACTTTTTAAATCAGTTTTCGTCAAAATTCACAATTTTAGGGTAGTCGGATACCTTAAAAATATGTATAAAAATAAGAAATAAACATGAAGTGTAAGTATTCCTGCAATTTAGGAAATGAAAAATAAAATATTAATGTGAAACTTGTCCCTGCAAGGCTCCATTTAATATAGCAATATCAGGGCCACAGTTTGTGACTCTTCAATTTAACACATGATTCTGTGCGTTCAGCTGTTAAAAAACTTCACTGTGGTCTCAAACATATTTTACATGAGAAAAAAATTTAATCACCTATTTATGTAGAATCAAAAGCGGAAAGCCAGAGTACTTGCAATTTTCTTCAAACAATTAAATAGCTCCAGTAATGACATACAGCAATTTAAAATGGCTGTCGATTTGTTGAGAGTTACTTTCCAGGTCTTTGTAACACCTTTTTATAAGCTTCACTTGTATATAACGGAATCTTTGAACTCAATTTTTACCCACTTTAAAAGGTCAGATTAATTCGAAATTTTGCTCACTTGCCCAGTACCGATGACAATACAATAATTTAATAATTTTGTTCCATTGTCCTGATCAAGATCATCAGGATTAACAATTTCACATTTTCAGAGCCCATCCCGCATCTGGCGACCAATTTCAGATTCCATTCCTAGATTTGGCGATTAATTCCAGATTTCGCGTCTAAAAGATTAAGTTGTTACTTAGTTCGATCAACTATAAAAGTGGTTTTTTTTTAGTTTTTTAAAACTATAATTTTTTATATTTGTGTAAATTTTGTTTTTTCTACAACTCTGAATATATTTTTTCCGCGACGCTGCACTGGGTAAGACTTTATTTAACAAGTATTGTACAATCAGTTTGATTTAAATTGAATATCTAACGCTACGAATGAGTCATATTTAAAAAAAAACAGAATATTATTTTACATAAATCACACAAACTACTTGCAAACAGATTCAGCAGAATCATTTTATGGCAAAGAATTTAAAGTAAGAAATAGTAATTATGCGTAAGGCGTAGAGAGGAGAGACAGATTTAACTTAAATCTCATAATTTTGTAGAGTGTCACTGAGAATTGTTCCGCGGTCCACATGTGGCTCGCGTGCCATGGGTTGCCAACCCCTCAGCTGGAGCCTAAAATGCCAAAGTTCTACTTGGTTTTATAATAATCATCTAAGCATTTGATGAATCAATGTTTCACAACAAGGGCTTTGAGAGACTGGGATCCGAATCGTGAATTGTTGTTTATAAGGCTGTTAGGGTTCTGTAGTTCGGAAAAATTAAGTTATTCTAAAATTTAGGCATCTTATGCTATGGATGAATTATGAAAAGAGGAATCAGAAGATGTAAAATGCTATAACACCACAAACACTCGGTATATGATAATCTGATTAACTTCATAAACAATCAATTTGAATCTTGGTTTGGATTCAAGTATTTCATAGTTCCAGATTACGAGGCTCTTCACTAATAGATCTCGTGTTGCTGTGATGCGATGTTGATACAAAATTTACAAACTTAACGTATGAACGGATAAGAATAAGTTTCTTTTCCTCCTTGTGTTTCCTTCAATGTTCTCCTCTTTTTTAAACGATCAATTTGTATAGAGGTTTCGCCTGTAATGCGAAAGAATAAATATATATAAATATTCCTGATTATTCTTTTCTCCAGCTAAAGGTCACACCAGCGTTTCTCAAACTGTGGGGCACGCTCCTCTTGAGGGCGTGATAACTCTATGAGGAGAGCGCGAGCATAATGAAAAGTCTAAAACAAAAGATTTTTAAAAAAATACTAATTTGCTGAAAGTAAACAAAATACATTCTGTCGCATTTACATAGATATAACATTTATAAATGTATTAATGCACAATGTATTTGATGTTTAGTTTTAACAATACCAAGATAAGAACAAGTATAATAATTACCAGTGAGCCTATGGGCTTGTCATATATAAAATTATATACAAAAATTACCACTCATCTTGATAATTTGTTCGGTTTATAATTTGTCCCTTAACTGCCGATTAAAAGTTGAGCAATTCGCTCCCAATGCCACCGGACACACCATCAAGGTCCTTTTATTGCATTCCATAGTCTTCGGAATAATTTTACGGATAGTAGTGCGCAGAAAATATCGTACTTCGGAAAGACGTATATATACGTCATGGGAAAATAACGCTTAGGCTGACTGAGACGTTTATACACGCCGGTGACACTTAACAGGTTTAAGATGTATTCTAGCTTTAGCATCAAAGTATAGTATAATTGAATTCAATACATTGTTATTGCATGGGGGGGGAGCGGATGAAAATTATGATTGAATTTTGGGTCGCAAATATTGAAAGTTTGAGAAGCACTGGGTTATACACAATATCCTCTTAAATGGGTATAAAGTTGCCAACTTCTCGATCAAATTTTTTCTACTTCGAGTGTGAATTGGAGATGGTATAAGCTCTACCCTTTTTGTTACGATTACTCGTAAAATAGACTCACTACTGTGTCAATTATGATTTATATAATTTCCGATAGATGGCAGCAAGTCTAGTATCTCTATTTTTTAAAATTTTCTTGAGCCTTGAATACCGTAAGATATTCCTTTCTTGTGACTGATCAATGAATTGTTTATTGATGTCACAAGCAACCTGAGGGCTGTTGGCGAAAGATTTCGTAATTTTCAGCTACGGTCAAGTGACAAAGACGACACCCTAAGCCTGGCATTCTACTATGAAACTTCCACATTACGGCAAAGTAAGCACTTTGAGAATACATATCGGGTAGAGGAGTTATTTAATGTGAGAAAATATCGAAATGTTTCGTCTTTTTTGATGGGAAAAACACGTGCAAACACTGGTATGGACCTCATCATTTGATCTTTTAAAGTTGTACGAAATGTGAAGGAGTAGCTCCGGGTTGGTCAAACCGTGGTCCACCTTGAATAATTTTGCGGCCCTCGAAGTTCATTAAAATTTTACAAAATACGATTGTTTTGTGGAATATTTTTGTGTTTAGTGTTGGGTGTTTTGTAACGTATGAATGTATCTCCCATAACTGTTTCTATTTTATTTTCGTTGCATCTGTTTTCATACATACTTAAAGGTGAGCAGTATTGCATTTGATTCCTGTAACTTTATTGTGCTGCTTATTGCTAGAGCTAGGCATGTTTGATCATTGCATTATTATTATGAAATTATCTATGTTTGTATGCAGGAAAGGTAATGAAAACAATAATAATAATTTATTTCGTTTTAAATTTTCCCTCCAATAAATGTCTGTGTAATAGGTTCAAATCTAATATAAAGATATATATATATATATATATTTATATGCAGCCCACGGGCTTATAATGTTTATCCGAAGTGGCATAGCAAGCCCATTCGGGTTGCCCCCCCCTCCGTCTAAAAGAAGCATAATCTTGTAAATAAAAAAAAGTTAAATAAAAATTATATTGCAAGCTCTATTCTTTCTATATAATTCTCTCGAATTAAACTTTAAAATATCAATGTATTAAACTCTTTTTATTGTTTCAAAGTAATAAATATTGTTGTTACTTATGCCACCTGATCGACAGTAACATCAGATTAAGGCCCGCGAAATTCATCGTGGCAAAGGGCTACATTTACGCCTGTTGTTAGCCGTAGTTTTGAGCACTATACAGGTGATAGTGCGATTTGGCTCGGTTCCACCCGAATTTTGAGGAAGGACATCCTGGAGGTTGTCAGGGTCCTCCTCTCTTTCCCTTCCGCCAACCTAACGAGAGGACTTATTTGGCTCGACGGCTATTTAGCCCGAAGACATTATACATTTGTAAGCATCTATAATAGGAATACTCAAACTTTTTTCCCACCAGGCCACATACACATGACAGGCATTTCACGCAGGCCGCATACACATGACAGGTATTTCCCGCGGGCCGCATACACCTGATAGGTATTTCATGCTGTCCGCAACATGAAGATAATGGAAAAAACACATTATAAGACCAAAACAACATTGGACAAAGCAAAATTGATCAAAATATTAAAACTCATTTTTGTGTGTGGCTCTTATTTTTACTATATTAACTTTCCTGTCAAGCTTACACACAAAAACATTTATTTCTAGGCATTTTTTGCTGAGTAATGGTTTAGTTTCTATTTCCTTTCATCTACGACCAATCCTCGTGCGTACATTCTACTAATAAAAGAACAAATTAAAAGCAGAATTGATTGCTTGATTATAGAACTTCCTGTTAGTTTTTTAGTACATTTATTCTCCAATTATTCAATTTCTTAGTGCAATAGGCCATGATCGGGCCACATGTGGCCCGCAGGCGGAGTATCTCTGATGTATACCTTCTCCGGGATTCGAACCCAGGCCCAACGACACAGCAGTCAACGTCCCTAACCACTATACTGGATGGGTGGCTAAAAAATGCTAACAATTCTTAGATTTATTCTCGAAGAAAACATTTTGCTTTCATTTTTGGATTCTTTTTATCCCAGATTCTTAAATATATATAACTTTATTTTCCTAAATTTTAAGCATATATGACCTAAGAAAGTCCTTGACAGGAATGTATATTACTTTATTTAAAGTTCCAACACAAAAACTTTTATTTTGAGGGATGACACAATATATGGATGGATGGATGATGGGAAAAAAGTTGAAGTACTTTTTTTGCAAGTAATATGTTTGGTAAAAAAAATCTAAGAGCTGTCTGAATTTTTTTGTAAAAAAAGTTTCACCGTTGAATCGCTTGTCACGTTTTCAACACCGTCTGGTGACTCAAAAACTCTTTTTGGAATGTGGCAGTTCCAAATTTGTGCTTGTGAGGCCTGGAATTTATTTTTCTTTCACTTTTAATAAAACGCAATTCCGATGAATAGCGAGACAGAATTTATGTAACTATTCTCATCTAAGCCTTCTCAAGACAGTATTTCATAAAAAAGATGGGCTTTAAAATTCTAGGCAAATTATATGAGGATATTGTAACAAAATGCGCTGGCAACTGTTATAGAATAAATATTTTGTTTGAAATATTATACTGGTTTAATTTAGTTCTGAGGCGCGTGAATTGATTGTCTTAAGAAATAAACTTAAATCTCCTTTGATTTGGCAGTAAAAACATGATGAATAGGAATTTTTTAAAAAGAGATATTCCACAAAACTTTAGAACTGCCGCTTAAGTTGAAAATATTTATGTAGATCGGGGTTCGACGATTCTATGCATTCAGTCGCTAAGAGCAAGACAGCTCTTCAAGAACGATGGGTAGTTACTGTCGAAAAACAATCCTTGAAATACAGGATAAAATGCTCAAATTCGCTTTAAAATATCAGAAGGTCCACCTAGGCCGTATCAAGTGACGAAGACTGCATTTAAGCTGGCGCCCAACACACTACTACCACCAGCTGGTGGCCGGGTGTCATGAGTTCAATTTCTGACCTCTGAGCTGGTGACCATAACCACTAGTCTACCTTGGCAGCATCAAGGGACGAAGACGGCATTTCAGCTGGCGCCCAACACTCTACTACCACCAGCTGGTGGCTGGGTGTCATGAGTTCGATTTCTGACCTCTGAGCTGGTGACCATAACCACTAGTCTACCTTGGCAGCATCAAGGGACGAAGACGGCATTTAAGCTGGCGCCCAACACTCTACTACCACCAGCTGGTGGCCGGGTGTCATGAGTTCGATTTCTGACCTCTGAGCTGGTGACCATAACCACTAGTCTACCTTGGCAGCATCAAGGGACGAAGACGGCATTTAAGCTGGCGCCCAACACTCTACTACCACCAGCTGGTGGCCGGGGTGTCATGAGTTCAATTTCTGACCTCTGAGCTGGTGACCATAACCACTAGTCTACCTTGGCCGTATCAAGTGACGAAGACTGCATTTAAGCTGGCGCCCAACACACTACTACCACCAGCTGGTGGCTGGGTGTCATGAGTTCGATTTCTGACCTCTGAGCTGGTGACCATAACCACTAGTCTACCTTGGCCGTATCAAGTGACGAAGACTGCATTTAAGCTGGCGCCCAACACTCTACTACCACCAGCTGGTGGCTGGGTGTCATGAGTTCGATTTCTGACCTCTGAGCTGGTGACCATAACCACTAGTCTACCTTGGCAGCATCAAGGACGAAGACGGCATTTAAGCTGGCGCCCAACACTCTACTACCACCAGCTGGTGGCCGGGGTGTCATGAGTTCAATTTCTGACCTCTGAGCTGGTGACCATAACCACTAGTCTACCTTGGCAGCATCAAGGGACGAAGACGGCATTTAAGCTGGCGCCCAACACTCTACTACCACCAGCTGGTGGCTGGGTGTCATGAGTTCGATTTCTGACCTCTGAGCTGGTGACCATAACCACTAGTCTACCTTGGCAGCATCAAGGACGAAGACGGCATTTCAGCTGGTGCCCAACACTCTACTACCACCAGCTGGTGGCCGGGTGTCATGAGTTCGATTTCTGACCTCTGAGCTGGTGACTATAACCACTAGTCTACCTTGGCAGCATCAAGGGACAAAGACGGCATTTCAGCTGGCGGCCAACACTCCACTACCACCAGCTGGTGGCCGGGTGTCATGAGTTAGATTTCTGACTCTGAGCTGGTGACCATAACCACTAGTCTATCTTGGCCATATCAATGGACGAAGACGGCATTTGAGCTGGCACCAAACACTCAACTTCCACACCAGGCGAACGGAAGGACTTTGAGCATCGTCAGATTTAATTTGCATCCTCTCCTCTACGTGGTGGTTCTTTAGTGATACCAGAACATAAACCTATGTCCTGTCCAAACAACGCCGGCCAGGAGTTTGCGATTGTGACCACAGTCTAATATAGGTCCCCAAGTACACTTTAAACTGTGTTCCTTTGAAACCAATTAAAAAAATATATGCTTAGCAAAACTTGGAATAAATTCATAGAAAACCTTTCACTGTACCTGACCAACTTCTAGGAGGCCGTGGTAACCATGTGGTCAAGGTCATAAACTCGTGGCTGGCGTGTCATGAGTTTGACCATAGTACATTTGTGTACCATCGTGTAGAAGAGGCCGTTTCCCGTTAAATATGTGGCCGTGGTAGCCAAATGGTCAAGGTATCGGATCATGGCCACCGTGTCGTGAGTTTGAGCTCAATGCCGCTGAAACCTCGCCGTGTAGGGAAGCGATGCGCGTTAAATCTGCCGAGAGCTCAAACGTCATATAGTTGGTGTGGTGTGGTATTTAGGAAAGAAGTGTGCTAGCTCATGTGTCGTCCTGGTCACTTGACCATGATTCAAAATTAAGAGGTCCGTCGCCAAAAGCCCTCGTGAAGCTAGCTGAGCAGTGCGACATTAATATTCATTCACACGTGTTAAATATGTCGAGGCTCAAACGCCCTTCCGTTAGCGTGATGCGGAAGTTAAGAAAGAGTTTGCTGTCATCCTCGTCACTAGGCCTTGATTCAAAATTACAAATAGCCCTCGTGCAGCTGTATAGTACGAAGAAAATATAACTCTAACCGATCAAATTTTATACCCGAGTTTGGAATTAAAAAATATCTATTCTACGTGAAATACCAATTAATACACTACAATTGATAATTATAATTTTATTGAGAACGAACTATGAGAAACAAAGTGTTTCTACGACCCATTGCAAACGAGGAATATCGATTTGATATAAATATTTAATGATTATTTATATCGATTGCTAGACTTTTTAAAAACCTCATGAAGTCCGATGCTAAACTAATTGTTTGGTCAATTATACTTTTGTTCACATTCGGAGCAGCGGAAGGTAAGACTTAAAGCATTCAATAGTCTTTTTAATACAATATTGTTTTAGGGAAAATATTTGACCAAATTTATGACAGAAAATTCATCAAGAAGTCTCTTTGTTAATTTTAGAAGATTTCTTTGTTAATTTTAGAATTCTATATTGAATATTAATTTTTGGCTATTTATGCATCTGTATGCTCTCTCTTCAATTGGCTAAGAACTTACAGAAGGGTTATTTCTAGTAAAGTCTATTAACTTTTTTCTAATAAAGAACTTGAACACTACCAACGTTGGTGTCAGAGTTTAGGTTGAATTTGTTCTTGTGCAGTCTTAATCTATGTTGAAATTCTTCTAGTTATCCTAACAATTTCTAATATTATTTCAGGAAAAAAATGCATGTTCTAGTAATACTGGTACTAGTCTCCTACATTGTAAATGTTTTTGGAGAGTGCGAAGAAAACTTCTGTGAGCCACGTGAGTACCGCAATATGTCCAGTATTGAACTAAAATTTTCAAACTGATGCATTCTATGTAAAACTGTGAATTGTACACAGGAGTCTCTTCTTACACGGTCAACTGGTGCCGTGCTATATCGAAACCGTGTTATAGGAGACTTTATTTAAATTTTATTTAATTATGTATGTGCATAATATATATCGAAGCTGTGGGTTTCGTGTAGTATCGAAGCTGTGGGTTTCGTGTAGTATCGAAGCTGTGGGGTTTCGTGTAGTATCGAAGCTGTGGGTTTCGTGTAGTATCGAAGCTGTGGGTTTCGTGTAGTATCGAAGCTGTGGGTTTCGTGTAGTATCGAAGCTGTGGGTGTAGTATCGAAGCTGTGGTTTCGTTAGTATCGAAGCTGTGGGTTTGTTGTTGGTTTCGTGTAGTATCGAAGCTGTGGGTTTCGTGTAGTATCGAAGCTGTGGGTTTCGTGTAGTATCGAAGCTGTGGGGGTAGTATCGAGCTGTGGGTTTCGTGTAGATCGAAGCTGTGGGTTTCGTGTAGTATCGAAGCTGTGGGTTTCGTGTAGTATCGAAGCTGTGGGTTTCGTGTAGTATCGAAGCTGTGGGTTTCGTGTAGTATCGAAGCTGTGGTTTCGTTAGTATCGAAGCTGTGGGTTTGTTAGTATCGAAGCTGGGTTTCGTGTAGTATCGAAGCTGTGGGTTTCGTGTAGTATCGAAGCTGTGGGTTTCGTGTAGTATCGAAGCTGTGGGTTTCGTGTAGTATCGAAGCTGTGGGTTTCGTACGGCTGTAGTATCGAAGCTGTGGGTTTCGTGTAGTATCGAAGCTGTGGGTTTTTGTATAGTTTTTTTTTCGAGCTGTGGTTTCGTTAGTATCGAAGCTGTGGTTTCGTTAGTATCGAAGCTGTGGGTTTCGTGTAGTATCGAAGCTGTTTTTGTTGGTGTTTTCGTGTAGTATCGAAGCTGTGGGTTTCGTTCCAATAAAACTTACAACTGAAGAATTAAGTTAACTTCAAGTTTTTAATGAAAAGCAGAAATTGCAGCTAATCTGTCTTTTTTTTTTCTCTCAAAGTTGGTTGAAACTCTTCTTTACTAGTTACTTCTCCATTATTAAAGTTATCGGATGTAGTTGAAATTACCTGTCAGTTTCTATATTGCAATTCTTTCAGAATATAAGGAGCTGAAGAACTTCACAACTCTCTTTTGAATCATCCGCTGTGTATTACTTAAGCAATAAAGTTGGGGGGGGGTTCTATGAACGAAATAAAAAAAAATAAAAAAAAAAAATAAAGTTGTGGGTTCGATCGGTGGTTTTCTCTTATTGAACGAAAATGATGCTCAACTTTTATTTAAAAAATCACGTTATATTAAAACGGTGAAATATTAAATTAAAGTTTTGTGCCGCGTAATATCGAATCGGTGTTTTACACGTTCCCTATTATACGAGGGACACATGCATTTCTCAGCTTACCCAACTTTCTTGTAAATGTAATTATACTGAAGCGCTTGGCTAGATCTTGAGAAATTTCGCGTAGCTATAAAATTTAGAGTGATATAACTAAATTTTTAGCTTTGCATTTAATTTTTAACTATGGACGGGTAACGTCAAACAAATCTAATGGTCTGGAATAAAAAACAATTTGCTTAAAATTAAGGTCAGCATACTTCAGTTAAATTTCACTAAGATTTAGCTAAATTGCGTTTTTTCAGTCTCGTAAACGTAACTGAAACTATTTTTAGAGAAATCGGATTTTATTTCGACGTTCTATTATCTGAATAAAGGTGGACTTTTTTAGGAAAATTTTGTTTAGTAAAAAGACTGTTTTTAAAACGTTAGAGTTCTTTTGAATAAGTAAAGTATAAGATTGAAGAAATTACACATGTTAAAATTTAAATAATCCGGCAAACACGTAGAAGTTAAGGTATACAACAAATTTTTGCGAGTACATTGAAGGGATGCTTACGTTTGACTTCCCACAGATTTCGATGCTTTTTTCCTGACTTTTCTCGGGACACCCCAAGTTAACTTTTTGGCGGAACCCATTTTAAAACGGTTTCGTAAGTGTAATAATTTCCTTTCAATTTCTTTTTGTAAATAAACGGAACAATTTCTTTCATGCCAAGGCCATTAGAATAAACGTTAACCATTGAACCGTTTATTCTTTTAGTAAAAGGAATATTACTATTTAAATACATACATTCTCGGTGTCTAAACGTTTGGGGGGCTTCACTAGCCTAGTGGTGAAGGTTACGGACTCGTGGCTGGTGTGTCACGAGTTCGAGCCTGTACCGCTGAAGACCCACAATGCAAAGGGGACCGATGCACATGTAATATGTCCAGGAACAAAGAACTCCCATTGAAGTGGAGTGGTAATTTGGATAGGGAGCAGCTCGGGTGTCATCCTCTTCACTTAACGATGGCTCAAAATCACGAGTTCCAACGCCAATACCCCTGGCGTAGTTTATAGTGTGATGCAAATGTAACTTTCGCTGTCTTAAATAATCCTTAAATCTCGGTTGACCACACTACGAAACTAAATCTAAAATTTTACTTAAGGCATAAAATAATGCACGTGCATGAAGATTCTTTCGAATATCTTGGAAGAAAAACTGAGATTTATAGTGCATTTTCATCGTAAGGAAAAGCAATCTATAAAACATAGACCCATAAATGTTAAAACTTGTAAAGAATTGGTCGTGTATAATGTAAAACCGAGTTAGTAAAGAAAAAACATTTAAATTCTGATGCGAGGGAAAGACGCTAACCGGGCAAAGTAAAACTATGAACGCAAATTATACCAACTTAATCTTTTTTTTATTCGACATTAAAGTGCTCAGAGGCTTTAATTTTTGAATAGTGAGCCCTAATACAGTAATTACGCGATTGGTGGGACTGAATGTAAGTCAGGGTATAATTTTGCGTTTAAACATATAAATTATTTTTTGTTAGAGCCGGAGACGAAAGAAAATTTAGAAAAAAAACGTTAAGTAAAATCTTGGATAAAACGAATACAAAATTGCAAACCGAAGTTATTTTGATGTGGAAAGTTTCCTTTTTTATTCTTTATTTTGTTGAAAAAGTACACTCTTCGTTAAAATATATATTCTCGAATCTTTAACCCTTTTGTAATTAAACAGATGCCATTTGTAAAATTCCTAACCGTCATTCGATCTTCTGATTGAACTAAGTCTAAAGACTCTAAAGTTCTTAAATGTCTTGTTCATGCATTTCGATGAGCTCATAAATCATCAGCTCCTGATTGTGGGAATAGCAGTTTCAGACTATAATTATGAAAATAAAAAATAAATTTTTATTTCTAAGTGTCAGTTCCGCATGATACGTCCGAATACGTACATTAGCTAAACAGGAAGCGGGGAGTAAGTAATAGAGTTGTGTAGTGCTCCAGTAAAAAACGAATCTACGAGATTTGAAAATCGTGTAACACCAGGTTCGCGTAAGTCGAGGAAGAACTGTACTTAAAGTTTAATTGTAAATACTGAAGCACTGGATCATTATCGAAGTCTATGTAATATTTAGTACTCGTGTACTGTACATGGATAGTACAATACTGTACGGCAAGAGAGTCTAGAAACTGCGTAATACGAGGGATGATCAGAAAAAAGGTTACAAACCGCAGCATTTCAAAACTACATGGAGAAGAGAAATTGTTTTCTCCTAGATTGGAGACAAATAGTGCTACTCGTCATGTAGCTGATTTGCGGGTGGGTAGTGAAAGTTCCCAGACGGTTTAGGACGATTGAAATGGCAAGATATTGGGAAATTGGTCTCATTTGGAAGTGTGAGCCGTGATTTGATTTTTATGGGCAAAGAATGTGTTCGTATCTGACATTCGTAGTCAAATCGTGAAGTTTATGGCGAAGAAGCAATGAACATAGACAACATGTTGCGAAATGGTATCCCGCTTTTCAATCAGGCAGATAGGATGTTGAAAACGGCAATATGGCAGGGAGCGGCCGTCCAAGTTCTTCACGCCCCTCAGGGGGCTCACCTTCTTTAGGTGAGTACGGGTGTCACAATCCCGAGGTGCCCTAGTGATCTTTTCCCTTTCCCACGGGGTTTATCGTCTTTGGTAAACACGGGCTTTACGAACCCGGGGCACCCTAGTGATCCTTCTCTATTTTCGACCCTCTTTCTTGTCATTCAATTCATTCTTTCTCTTCCCGTCTAGACCACAGATATTAAAACAAATGTTTGGCGCAGTATAGCCGAAATCGGCTCTTGCGCCAATAAACCCCCAAATCACTCACTCACCCAAGTTCTTCACGGCATAAATTGAAGAAATGTTTCAAAATGATCAACGGATAACTCTGTGAAATCTCGTCAGAGCTAGTACTGAGCTATCGTAGCGTGCGACATATGTGCTGCAATATTCCAAGACAGTGCTGGGAAAATATCCGCAGAGACAGGGACCTGATTTCTACCAAGACGGGTTAAACGAGTTGGTTCTGCGTTCTGATAAATGACTAAATAGACTTGGTGATTATATCAAAATGTGATAGGCACGTATACCTCTTAATTCCTTTTTGTATTTTCTGTCTATTGTTAATATTTCTTTATTCAACTTGTAACCTTTTTTCTGATAAACCCTAGTAATTCTACAATGAACTAAACGCACCAAAGACTCATTACATTGATATGTTAAACTGGACAAGTATTCTGAAGGTTATACCGAAATATGTACATCAATCTTCAAATGTAAAAGTTTTGTATTTGGAGAACATTTAAAGTCTACAGTACTAGAATACTTCACAGAATCCAAAAGATTGTGTTTTTTGTCTTTATAACTGAAGGGTTCTTAAGAAAACATCTCATTTATATCTTGAAATAACGGAATGTAGTGCACGAAGTCTTTCAAACAAAAATTGATAACTGATTTTTTAAGTAGATACAAATCTATCAATACTCTTGTAATCTTAAACCGATATTCGCTTTTATAGATGAAACCTGTTGTCCAGGATTAAAACCGGGTGAATACAGCTGCTGCCAGTTTCCCGGTGCTTCCTGCTGTCAGGACATGGAATATTGCTGTCCAAGTGGCACCTTCTGCGAGCCGGACACTAACACATGCGTTTCGGAGCTGGACTATTATGATATGCAAAAGAGGTTTGGTTTGCTTCCCTTGAAAATCGAAGTCCCTGTAAACAGTTCGCATCAATTTGGTTTCTGCGATGAACAGTCCTATTGTTCCGAATCCTCCTGCTGCCCTCAGGCAAACGGTCAGTTTGGATGCTGTCCTTTCAAGAAATCGGTGTGTTGCCCGGATAAAGCCCATTGTTGTCCATATGGCGAAATATGTGATGTAACTAGCAGGTATTGCGTTCCAGAGGATGGAGATTATTATCCAGCGAAAGACCTTGATTCAGCTGTACTGCCCATTGATTTTGAGTAGAATAAAAGTCTAGATAATTGAGTTCTTTGTATGCTATGCTTTTATGTTCTGTTTCATTTGAAGGGGTGAAGATTTTGTATTTACCGATGAGTGTCGCTAATCGGTGGACAGTAAACTGAGCAACCGAACAAAGAACTTCAACGTGGTAGCTCTACCTTTTTAAGGCGTCTCGGAGGTGTTTGTCTCGAAGGGTGAAAATGTAAACAACATTCAAACTGGTATAGTTTTAAATTAAATAATTCGAATCTTTGACGCATTATTTACAAAGGATTATGGTTTCAAAAAAGTACAAAATGTATGAAATATAATCATAATTTTAAAAACTATAAGCATATGCAAATAATTTTGTAATAAATATTGAGTAGTTTTGCGTTGCGCGCGCTATCTTCTAAAATAGTAGCCTTTGAACAAAACTTTATAGAATTATAAAATGTATCACATACTCTTTAAGCCCTAGTAATTTATAAGAATATATTTTTTATCTCAAAATATTTGAAAAATATTGAATTTAAAATTTTTTTTGAAAGTGTAATTTTTTTATTTTAAAGAAAAACATGATTTATTCTATTTTAAAATACTACTGTGTAATAAGGATACGTTTAACTTTATAAATCAACTTATTACTACTAATTAAAGCTACTACTTTAGAAAATAGCATGCGCAACGTAAAACTTGGTATTTCTTATAAAAATATTTCTTATTTTCATATGCTTATAATTCTTAGAATTATGATTATGTTTTAAACACTTTCCAATTTTCTTTTTATTTTACCATTTCCATTCCCTTATAAATATGTAAAAGATTAGAATTTTTTTAATTTCAAAGAGTTATGTGTTTGAATATTGTTTATATTTTCAGCCCTCTAAAGAAAGTTAACACCCCTGAGTGCCTTAAGATCGCTAGCCTTTTTAACTAGATAAGTCAAGTATGCGATTAGAGTTTAGTTTCCACTGTGTCGTTGGGGTCCCTTTAAGTTCATAACATGTTAGCGTGAAGATCACGCAACTAGTAGTCCAAAAGGGCATTTTATTCCAAATTAAACAGTGCATTCATTATTAAATTCATTAGTTCAGTCTTCCGCTGTAGAAACGTTCCAGCCCAAAGTCTGTTTATTCCAGCCGTTGCTCCGCCGATTCCGGCACTCCGTCTTTTGAAAGTCTGCGATGTTTATCTCCCTTGAGGTGCGGAATCATGGCTTTTCAATAACCACAACAACCTAGCCCTATTTAGATACAGTAGAACATCGTTTATCCGAATCAATTGGGACCGGACATCGTTCGGATACGCGATTGTTCGGAAAACCGAATGCGATGCATGCAGTATGATAGTGGAAGCTATACAAATATTGAAAATCATCACATGCGGGTGAGTGAGTGAATATTAACGTCCCACTGTTCAGCTACACGAGGGCTTTCATCACATGCGGGAAACGTGCTTGATGAAAAAGCAAAATAGGTGCAAAAGGTTGCAATTTTACCTTGATTGTGGAAAATAATCACTTATTTTTCGCTGTATCATTGAACACCTTCGTTTTTTCGCTGCAAGGTCTCTGATTCTCTTCAGCAGCAGTAGTTGAGTAGGACAGCACTCTGATGGTTGTTCGAACCCCTCCATAGCTGTCTCTAACGCAGAAACATGTCAGAATTCGCTAATTTCGTTACTGTTGTCCGCGTTTTCATCCGTTTCATCGTCGACAAGGTCGGATTCTTGCACGGATCTCGTCATCATTTAGTATTTTAAATCCAGTCTTCTGCATCGCATGCTATCCAGGTTTCTACGTCAATAAAACGCAACAAAATAGCATGTAAACACCCTCTCACTTAGAAAGAAACTGACCTAATATTCCACGCAGATGTTTAACAAATCACACAACTGAAATTCCCCAAATATCCCTCACTTTGGGTTTTCCCGTCACTTTTGGCCTCGCAGGAAACAAATGTTGAGCATTGCCTTTTTCGAAAAGGTATCCGGACTTTGGTTCGGATATTTGACGCTCCGGATAATAAACGTTTGGATAAACGACGTTCTACTGTAACTGTGTATTGGAATAGTGGGACTTCTTTTTGATAATTCAATGCATTTTACACTTACTAGTGTTACGAGATAGAAATGAGAATTTTAATGATGATCGAAATGGTTTTTTAAAATTTCTTGTAGTGTATTTGGTTTTAAATAAGAAATTACTTCTATACAAATAGGGGTACTGTGAAAATGGTTTAACACAAAGCTGAGGGGGACTGACATACTTTCTGGTGTTAAGACTTTCATGTTAAAGAATATAGCAAGGGCTGAAGACATAGAAGACATAGGAGACACTTGACAAAATTAAGTTTAGAGTACATTTTATTTACGTATGTATTTAATAAAAAATCAATGAAACAAACATTCGCACGAACTTGATGAAATTTAATACAAAACTCAACTTTTCGGAAAAACAAAACATTGAGTTTTCGGAAAATAATCGGGAATTTTTCTTCGCATGGTCTTTCTTGGAATCAAATTTCAACAAATTGTTCGATGTCATCCATTTTGTTGATAATTTCATGATTGGAAAGTGTCTAAATAACTGCGCATACTTTTCGGGATGTTCTTCATTTCGGATGACAGGGGAACAGGAGCTGCATTTTTAATTTCATTTTCGTCGTCAAAATCTACGTCTATGTTTTTTGAATTATTGAACTCCAAAATGTGTCTTTGGCTGCCATAATTGGAACTGCACACATTATCATTTACTGCAACGAGTTCTACCGATGGTACAGTTTGACAGTTCAATCGTGCAGAAATTTTCTCAAACATTTCATTAAGTGTTCATTCCCCGAAGGGAAAGTAGCCACGGTAGCCTAGTGGTCAAAGTATCGTATCGTGGCTGGAATGTCATGAGTTTGAGCCCAGTACAACTAAAGACCCGCCGTGCAGAGAGGGCTGATGCACGTTCAATATATCGAGCCTCAAAAGTCCTCCCTTTAGTGTGGTAGGTAGGAGAGGGGGTGCCAGTTTAGGTGTTGGGCCTCGTCACTTGACCACGGTTAAAAATTACGATGTCTGTCACCAAAGGCCCTCGTGTAGTTGAACAGTGCGACGTTAACATTCACTCACTCATTCAGAAGGGAAATCTTTTCGTGTCAAACGATTTTCATTTCATGTTACGAGAAAAAAATGCATGAAAATACATTAGTTTCTCGGGACCCTTGTAATATTTCGTGTTGACAGTTTTCGCGTTAAACGTATATTACTGTAATTTAAAAGCACATGTCCTTAAAACACAGCTAACAGTCCCTAATCCTATTATCTTTAAAGAGAAAAACAGAACAGTCCTTATCTATACTGACTTTTCTATACAAGATTCAGTTTACTTTATCATTTATCCCTATCTATTGTATAAATACTTTATATTGCATTTCTTAATACTGTAGAGGCCACGGTAGCTTAGTGGTCACGGGCTCGTGGCCGGCATATCACTAGTTCGAGCCCTAGTACCACTGAAGACCCACCGTATGTTAAATCAACTGGCCTAACTAGTCCTGAGTGGGCACTGTATCAAAATTCCTTAGGAGCCCTTATTTTTTTTTTTAACATTTATAAGCCCGTGCACCACCGAACGTATAACACGGGGTAAAAACACATACAGAAGAAAGGATTACAACACAAACATCCATGCCTTCTCCGGGATTCGAACCCAGTCCCTGCGGCACCGCAGTCAGCTTCACTGACCACTATACGGATGGGCGGCTTAGGAGCCCTTATTGGGGGCTCTTTCATATTTTATGATCTTTCTCTTGCACATGTTGGAGGCCGCGGTTGCCAAGTGGTCAAGGTATCGGATCATGGCTAGCGTGTCACGAGTTCGAGCTCAGTACCACTGAAGACCCGCCGTGTAGGGAAGCGATGCACGTTAAATCTGTCGAGAGCTTAAACGTCCTCCCTTTGGTGTGGTGTTTTAGTTGGAAGAGGGGGATATCGGCTAAGGTGTTACCTCCGTCACTTGACCATGGTTCAAAATTACGCGGTCCGTCGCCAAAAGCCCTCGAGTACCTGAACAGTGCGACGTTAATATTCATTCATTACCTCACTCACTTTTGCATGTTGTACCCCCGTAGCCTGGGGACCCCCATATCATTGATACGGTGGTAGCTACGCCTCTTGTTAAATCTGTCGAAACTCAGTCCTCCTGTGGCATGGTGTCGCCTCGTTACATGACCGAGGTTCAAAATTACGTGGTCCGTCGCCAATAATCGTGACAATTTTAATAAACACACGCACACTTGGGCTTGCAGTGGTCGAGCGGCGTCGCAGACGCATGACACATTTAAAGTTACCTAAAAGGTATATTATTCGTTTAATTTTCAATGTGAATTAATCCCAATCTTTATCGAGATTAAGGTTTGCAATCCTGTATCATATCTTTAATCCCGGAATTTACGGAATATATTATCCAAATCCCGGGATTGGTTCCGGGATTAGGATTGGGACTATTTAGCAAAAAAATACTTGCATACATATTTCATAAACAAAATATAAAAATTTTTATGAGAACAAATGTTATAAATATAATTTAGGCAAAAATTAAATCCCGGAATTAGTTATTTTAAACCCGGGATTTCTGGGTTGGAAAAACACCCGGATTTCGTAATTCCTGGTGTTGAATCCCTACTAGATATCTTCCAAAAATTCTAATTGCATCTGTCCAAGTTAGCTGACACCGGACATCCTGAGGACATCCTGACCCTACTCGCGATGGGGAGAAAGTTACAGAAGAAAATAAGAGAGAACTTATCAAATTTCACGGTTTAACATACACCCTCCTCGAAACCTTCAATGTTCAACACGTAAGAAAACTGACATTAAAAGTATGTAATACAAAAAAAAAAGTAAATAAGATAAGTAATACCAAATTCACAATACTTTGAAAAAAATTTCAAAATATAATTCAAAAATTAAATCCCGGGATTAGTTACTTTAATCCCGGGATTTGAAAAAACCACCGGGATCCCGGGGCTGCAAACCCTTTTTCGAGATACTATGTCACGCGAATACTGCAGGTTAATGCGGGTGGAAAATTGCTGACATTTAGAGTTTTAAAGGAAGTTACATTTTTAATGACCCGTTCTGTTTAGAAAGAACTAGATTTTGCAACTTTTCACAAGCCGGACAAGAACTATATTTAAACTTGTATCTTCACCATTTTGATAAACATTTTATTAAGCAATTATGGAACTAAATTCCTCCCTACCAAGAACGGTTATGCCAAAACACGCATCGGATACTTTACACGTGACGAGTGAGCAAGTGTTTATTAATGTCGCATTGCATAGCAACACGAGGGCTATTGGTGACTATCCGTAATTGTGAACCATGGACAAATGACGAAAATGACATCAGAGACACCACACTTCCCCTCCCAACTATCACACATAACAAACGGGAAAGTTTTTATTTATATATTTTTTTATTTCGAAACAAGACAATGATTGTTTTGGATATACTCATAACTTCGAACTAATAAAATAAATCTTTCGCACTCTATAGAATAATAAATTCGGAATATAGTTTTCTAAGGTATCCGACTACTTTTTTTTTTCAAAAAAAAAAATGGAGATATGGGAATTTTTTGTGGCTTTTAAATTTGTCTAGTACATTTAAAGAAAAATATGCTAAAATTAAGAAGAGAAAAAGAAATTATTACCATAATGGGAAAAATATTTGGTAAAAATTTACAAAAAATTACACAAAGGAGCCTTTTGTATCAAAAGTTTATGAACAAATTTCCAATTTTTCAATTCTGATGTGTTACCATGTTATTCATTTTTGAAATGACCTTTAGGATAAAAAATATTTTAATTTTTACAAAAACTAGAGCACTTTATTTTAGTTATTACATGAAATTGCTTAAAAAACATTTATTATAATAACATAAGGGACTGTAAATTTTGTAATGAAACAGTAACTGATAAATCTGCAAGTTAAAACACTTCTATTATTATGCAGAACATACACAAAAAATTTCAGTTAATTATTTTCAAAACTTTTTGAGCAATCGCTGTCCCCGTTTGAGCGTCTTCAGAAAAAAAAAAAAACACATTTCGAGTGAAACGAGTTTTAAAGTATGACATCTTGCTTAAAAGGCTACACGGTACCCTTTTTCAAAATTTTTTTCTGGGGACAGTAATATTAAATGTAATTTATGTATTGTTTTCAGACTATATTATTAAACCGATTCTGAAAATAAAAAGTCATTTTAACAAGCCATTATTTTAAAATTTAAAAAAATTAAAAATTTTTGAAGTTTTTTTAAACTCTTATAAAATACACAATTTTTGAAATTTTAAAATTATTTTACATGATTTATATTTCTTACATTATTGCAAACAAAAGTTAGTATGGATTTCAAAATCTAGTTCCTTGTTGATTTTTAATAATTTTTTTTCTAGCTAAACCTGGAAAAAACACGAAAATTTTTAAAATATTAACTTTAACATTTTTAAAAAAAATAACTAAAGATCTCGGACCTAAACCCATACTAACTTTTATGTAACACATATATCTAAGTATCTATAAAAAATTTCAAGACTCTATCTTGAACAGAAAAAAGCCTTAGGGATTAGAAAACACTTACATCTTCTAAAATAAAAGTCTGAGAAAAATGCATTTAAAGTTTGTAAAGGCATGAAACAAAAATTAATAATACTTGTAAAGCTCTGAATTTTTAATATATTATTTTACTACTTGTATAATATATAAAAACACTACTTTAATTAAATATGATTGAAAATATTTTTACTTATTCAAAATATGTTTTTGCAAAATATCGAAATAGCATTTGTTACGATGACAGATTTTTCAGCATAAAGTTAACATAATAATTTCACAAAAGTTTTAAAACACAATACACTTATAAAAAATAATAATGTTATAAATTAAAGCTTGAAAAGTTAAAATCCACCAGATTTGTACATAGCACCTAATTTTACTCAATTTTAAGTCGACGCAATTTAGCAATTTAGCTGCGTGACTTTAAAATTTGCAGATTTTATTTTATTCCTGAAATAGGTTCTACTATAATCAGTAAAGTTGGCTAAATGTTCTGATGATAAACTTGTTGCAAGGCAATTAGCATCCTGAAATGTTTTAAGGGCTTTTAATGTTCCAACATTAAATTCAGATATTGCACTCGACACGGCAATCAACACACGGCTCCTAGAAGCTGTATTTTCTTTGGAACATTTGTTCCATATCATCGAATGCAATGCTTCATTGGAATTTTGTGTTAAACCTCTAACACACCTGCTTAATAATTCCGTTGAAGCCAATCTTTGATAAATTGGCAAAATTTTGGGCAAATATTCTTCATTGATTGGTGTTTTTACCCAATCTTTATGCAAACCTGGTTTCTTCCCACGGCTAATGATGACTGGTAAAAACACCAAGAGTGATACCAGAAGGACACTTTTTATGTTGTGGCTTCTGGTTTGTAGATATGCAATGAAATAGGGTAGCATAAATTGCAGTTTTCATTGTCTCTACATCACCTATATTTTTGCGTATAGCATTAGTGTAGTATCTAGTAAGCTTTTTTACTGTCTCTTCTTTCAAACTGCCGTGTTTCTTCCCTCCCAGAGTTACACCTTTCACTCACCAATCTTTTACTGTCTGCCTCAAAGCTGTTCCCAATCTTTGCTCACATGGTTGATGCATTCTTCTTTTTTAATTTGTATTTCACTTCCATAAATTTTTCTTTCTTTTAATTCTAAGAAAGCCTTAGAATCCCCATCAGAGAGCAAGGTTGTGTACCGGAAGCCAATGCTCTCAGATCTTTCCCATATTTTCACAG
>BMAO01024593.1:0-31218 GCA_019973975.1 Trichonephila clavata
CAATTTTCGGTGGATCTCTACTCCGTAAATTGAACATGCAAGCCAAATTTCAAGTCTAAATCTAACAGAAAAAAACAAAAGTTTTATTATCAATATCCCCGTAATCCGTTGAGAGCCGTTTTCCAAAATTACCGCTCTTAGCGGATTTCAATTCAACAAAAGAAAAATGCAAACCAAATTTCATTATTATATCCTTGAAGCTCGAAAAAAGTAATTTTTTTGTCAATACGTCCCAGTAACCCCCTGCAACCCCCCATAACTTGATTTGCTTAAAATTTATTCTCAGTGGATCCCTATTCAACAAAAGAAACATGCTTAAATAATTTCAAGTATATGGGTCTAACAATTAAAAACAGGAATTTTTTTCTGTAACTCCTCTTGACCCCTCGCAAACATCTTTGGGGTCAATTTTCATTTTACTCTTTCTTAGAGGAACTCTATTTCATGAAAGGAACATGCCTACCAATTTTCAAGCAGGATGATCAAATAGTTTAAAAATGGAAATATTTATCGATTACACCTCTTAATCTCCCGAAATTAAACTTAGTAGTTGATATTCACGAAACCCATTTTGTAGCGTTCTCTACTTTACGAAAGGAATCTGTTTATCAAATTTCAAGACTGTACGTCTAACAGTTTAAAAATGGGGATAGTTGTCTATAACACCACTTGAGCCCCCGCAACGCCACTTCTGGGTCTGTTTTCACAGAACCCATTTTGTAGGCGAATTGCACTCTATGAAAGGAATCTGCTTAGCAAAATTTGAAGACTGTGCGTCCAATTAATTAAAAATGCAAAAAAATTATCAATAACGCCCCTTGAACCCCCGCAACACCACCTAGGGGTCGATTTTCACAAAACACATTTTGCAGTGTATTTCTATCCTATGAGAGGAATCTGCTAACCAAATTTCAAGACTGTGAGTCTAATAGTTTAAAAAAAGAAATAATTATTTATATCTGCCCTTAGCCCCCGCAACACCCTTGGAGGTCAATTTTCCCCAAACCCGTTTTGTAACGGATATGTACTCCATCAAAGAAACATTCCTACCAATTTTCAAGCAGGTAGGTCAAGTAGTTTAAAATCAAAAATATTTATCTATTACGCCACTTAATCCCCCGCAACGCCACTTAGAGGTCTGTTTTCACAAAACCTTCTTATAGCTGATCTCTACTCTATGAAAGCAAATATAAAGACTGTGCGTCTAATAGTTTAAAAATGGAAATAATTATCTATAACGCCCCTTAAGTCCCCTCAACGCCACTTGGGGGCAATTTTCACGAAACCCATTTTTAGCGTATCTCTACCCTATGAGAGGAATCTGCTTACTAAGTTTCAAGACTGTACGTCTAATAACTTAAAAATAGGAATTTTTAACGCCCCTTAAACCCCCGCCCCCGCAACACCCCTTGGGGGTCAATTTTCCCAAAACCCATTTTGTAGCGGATATTTACTCCAGGAAAGAAACTTACCTACCAATTTTCAAGCAGGTAGGTGAAGTAGTTTAAAAACGGATATATTTATCTATTACGCCACTTAATCCCCCGCAACGCCACTTAGAAGTCTGTTTTCACAAAACCCGTTTTGTAACTGATCATTATTCTACAAAAGGAATCTATATATCAAATTTAAAGACAGTGCGTCATATAGTTTAAAAATGGAAATAATTATCTATAACGCCCCCTAAGCCCCTGCAACGCCACTTGGGGGTCGATTTTCACCAAACTCATTTTGTAGCGGATCTCTACTCTCTGAAAGGAATCCGCTTACCCAATTTCAAGATTGTACATCAAGTAGTTTAAACATGGAAACAATTATTATTATAGCCCTTAACCCCCCGTAACGCCCCTTGCGTTTCGAATTTCGGAAAATCCGTTCTTAGCTGATGTCTACTCTATCAAAGGAACATGTCTACCAAATTTCAAGTCTGTAGGTTGAATAGTTCCAGAGATTTCGTGATTAGTCAGTCAGTCAGTCAGTCAGTCAGTGAGTCGCTTTTCTCCTTTATATATATAGATATAGGATTATCATCAATCGAAAAAAAACTCAAGAGCTTTGGGGGGGATCCGGACCTCTAGGACACCCCTCTTGAGTTCGACACTGATCAGTCTTTTTTTTAAAACAGGGACGTCTTAAGGCCGGGTCCAGGGCCTCACTCTCCGTAGAGAACACGTTTCGTTTTTGACTCAGTTTTAATAAGAATATGATCCAGATCATTTTAATGTCAAATATTTTATTCTTGTACATATTCTCTAAAAAACAGTATTTTTTTCAACCTGTAGGTCAATTGGCAAAAGTGGCAAGACTGTATTATTATGTGTGGCTGCGCGTGAGGTCGAGCCGGTTTGTGAGATTGTGAGTCGTGCACATTTATTTGATTCAAATTACCGTTTGAAGGAGTATTCGACAATGTATGCTAAGAACTATTTTTTTTAAAAAAAAAATCACATTTAGAACCTACTTTTGTATAGGGGCCCAGCAGAGGAGCACACAGGGTTGGGGTCCTTGGGTCCGGCGTCCCCCATAGCCCTTGATTTTTTTTTCGATTGATTATAATCTATGTATATAGTACGTAAAATTAAATCAAATTGCTGTTATAAAATTAACTTTATTAATTAATGCTAATTATTTATTCAATAATTAGTATTAATCATTAATAAATGAATTTTTTACTGTTTTGTTCCCGAAAATTGACAAAATCAAAAGAATATGTTGGGCGGTGTATTGGACCATGATACGAGAATGGCGGACTTTCAACCCTGGACCCCACCCCTTGAAAAATTCTTGTGTGTGCTACTGAGACCCAGGGCTTCAAAAAGTTTTAAGACATCCACTGTATACAAATTGATCTCTTACATATTTGATGTAGTGTGTATAATTTTTATCATGCGATTCTTTTTTTTTAAATTTAGTTTACCGCTTTTTTCTATTTTAATTACGTTATCTTTTTAATAGTTTAAAAATTAACATTCAACCCCCCTCCCTTTTTTTTTCTTTCTTTTTTTAATTTCATGAAATTCTGACCAAAACACTCTTTTTTGCAAACTTGTCATGAAACGCACAGCGCACACACAAAACAGACAAAATAAAAAGCAATCAATAGATAAAAAAAAATAAAATAAAATTTAAAGTGTGAAGAAGTATTTTTAAATCTATGAGTCAAAAAAAAAAATAATGGCCTTGCACTATTGTTTTAAAAGTCTATTTAATTTGTCTTTATTTCTTACAATTGTTTGGATTGTTGTTAAAACATATACTAAGATAATAAATACATCAATCAATAGCTGAAAAAATATTTAATTCGGAAAACATGTTTGATTTCAATTCATCTGAAAATTAAATAAAAATGTTATATTTTGAAAACGAAATTTATTATTAAGCAGCCGTATGTAACATCAAATTATTACACATTTTCTAACGTTGAAGAACGTTTCCAGTTTCAAATTATTGACGTATCAATAGCGCATTGATCACAAAGATAAAAGACATCTGCCTATACATCATAATAATCTAAAAAGAACTAATGACACTTTTTAGTTAAAAACTCATCAATCCAGTCAGATTTCTTTGGCAAATAAATAAAAAAAAAACTTCAAAATTTTTTTAAAAAATATATTTTTTGTTCTCGAGTTTTATAGTTTTAGTCCTCCAAAACATTTAAAATATTAAGGGGACTTCTACTGTACATGCTTTTGAAAAAGCGTAAAAATAAATATCCTTTTGATGTTTAGTGTCAGTTGAATTAGAATATTTATATAAAATTGTTTTAAGAATATTGTTACAAGGAAAAATTATTTAAATGCAATTTCTTGGCAAAAAAGGGGAAAAAAAAAGAATGATGACATATTTTCAAAACATATATAAATTCTCTTTTAAGAAAAATAATTCTATAATAATATTTCGCCTATATATAGCCTGGACTTCTATACACCGGGGTTGAACTAAATGTTTTGAAAAATTCATATTATTTTCAGAATTACGAGATCAATTTTTTAAATTAAAGCGGGTGTATCAATAAATCCACTTCCAAATTATACATTTCAAAAATCTTAGTTCAACCCTCATATAAAAGTTCTATCTATATAAAGGCAAATTATTATTATTATTTGAAGCATATTTCGTAAAAGGAGAAGGTTTTGAAAAAAAATCCCATTCTTTCTTCATTTTTTTTTCAAAAAATTACTTTAAAAAATTTTTTATTGTAATAATATTCTTATAACAAATTTATATTTATATTCTCTTCAACTGACACAATAAACATCAGAACATTATTCATTTATACACTTTTTCAAAACCATGGTTCCGTATGTGTAGTCAGTCACCTTTTAAAACATCAGCCATACATTAATTTGGCTATCAGCAGTTTAAAAGGTTGAATGCTATATAAAAAAAAGGATGCGTAAAAGATTGGGTACTATTCACCCTTTTTCTTAAATAATTATTAAACAACTTTCTTCACGCTTTCTCATTCCTTTCCCTTGAGATTAGAAAGGTTTCAAACATTTGGCGACAAAAACGTCTTCAAGGGAGTGTAACTGCGCCAAACCTGTTGAGAGTTAAAAATGAGTTATTTGTAGGGGCATCAGTTGGACTTCTTAGCGTTTCTGCTATCGCGCGCGTGTTTGCGAAGGAATATACCTTGACCGCCCATAAAAATCAGGTAACACTACTTTGAAAACATTTTGGAATGCACTTTGATTTAAGATATAATATTTTGTTTTAAAGAACTGACCCAAATGTTTTACTGTATAGCTTTTTAGAATAGAATTACAAATTCTGGAATAATATTTTTTTAAAAATTGCATTTCATTTCATTCCAGAATAGTCTAATTTGCAATCATGGTTTCCTTGAATTAAACTAATTTTTAATTCACGCCATCAGTTTGAATATATTTATTTAATAAGGGAATTAAAATTTAATTGCATTTTCCGAAGTTTATTTTCTTATTGTATATGCATTATTATTTATACACTTCAGATTTAAATTATTTATGATGGCATTTTGTACGATCTGAAATTTTATGCGTTTGATTTACAGAAAAATGTATGAATTTTATAATAAGTTTCTGATTTTTTTTATAGGTATATTCTAATTTTCATTACTTACTCGTATTTATAATCTTAATGGAATTAATGTTTATAATAATAAATTCACAATACTAATCACAAGCTAATAATATTACAAAAGCAAAAATTCGATTAATCAATAATATATATATACATAAGAGTTTGCTTCAGTACTACTTTGGCTAATTTATTTCTGACTTATATTATCTGGTTGTACTTCTATTTTTACTTTGCTTATTTAGAATTATAGCTATTTGGTACATTATTATTTTTATTATATATTTAGCAATTATTTCAGGAAGTTAAATATTAAAATGGATGCACTTTTTTCCACTCCAGTATTGCCTCCTTAAATAAAACTAGCGTAAATTTCTATTTAAAAATTTCATAAATATTTAATTTTGATAACTTAAGCTTCAGATCATATATTTTTGGGGAAATTTATGTTATCCAATTCAGGTCAGTTGTGTGCTTTGAAATGTTTCAATTAAGAAGTGTCTTTAAAAAGAGTTTAAATTCGCTATTATAACACGATATCATTTTGCCTGTACATATATATTTTATATATATGTCTAATTTATAACGTATTGCAAACCTTTTTATGACAGAAACATTGATAATTCTTTCAATTTTCTTTCGCCAATATTTTTATCCTGTGTATATCATAGGGGCAGTTTAGTCTTGAATTTGCTTTTTAATGCGGTTTAAGATACGTAATAAAAATAAGTCTTATGTATAAATATATATATATATACAATATTTGGAACGCATCTGAAATTTAACTGTCTAAATCTATAACCAGATTCACAGTGGACCTAAATCTACACTAACGACTAAAAAAAATTGTAAGTATATAATTCTTAAGCCAACTCATTTAACTCGCTTATGGCTTCATTATAAATACTCCTATTATAACTGAAAAGATAATTTTTTCCCACAAAATTAGAAGATGCAGTTCACACTTGAAACCTTAATCTATTTGCTTCATGACTTCGGGGAACGTGAACTTTCCTTAACCGGCAATATTAATAAAACAGAATAAAATCATCTAAATTACGTAATATAATAAAAGGGTGAACTTAACAACATTTATGAACTTATCCATTCACGATATTAATCCTAACCTGTTCCAATTTCTAAAAGCTTAGGTGTATTAAAATTTTCTTGCATCAATATTTTCCTTTCAAAAGTGGACCTCATGAAAATAGCTTAAAGCAGAAATTGTTCCAATTGGCTAATATTTATTAATTAGCTTAATTAAGTTAATCCTTAATTAAATTAGTTGTTGAGAAGCATCACTATGAACGTAATATTTTGAATGACGATATCTAGGACCGCGTATTCCTTTTCTGAATCTCAGCACCTTGCTATAGTTTGACACCGAATCAGACCTCATATCAGTCTCTGGTGTTATATGCAACAGCTTGAAAGAGAATCAATCAAGACTTTTTAATTTATACCAGTGTTTCTCAAACTTTCAATGTTTGTGGCCCAATTTTCTATCATAATTTTCATCCCCCCCCCTCCATACAATAACAATGTATTGAATTCAATAATAATGTACTTTGATGCTAAAGCTGCAATTCGGCTTTAATTGTAAACCGTACAAATTGTCAAGATAAATATGAAATTTTCTATATGACAAGCCCATGGGTAAATTAACTTATATTAGCCCATTAACTTAGTATTGATGAATTAATGATGAAATACATTGTGCAGTACTGATATATTCATAAGTATATTATATCAGCGTAAATATCTCAAAATGTATTTTATTTTGATTCCTTTCAGTAAATTAATATATGTTTTAAATCCTTTATTTTCAACTTTTCGATATGTTCGCACCCCCTGGTAAGATAGCTCCCCCAGGGGGTGCACCCACAGTTTGAGAAACGCTGATTTATACTCTTAATCATCATCAAGATTCACATATAAACTCTATTATCAGCTTCTTTTTGCTAACCTTACTAAATTGAAAAACTAATAATTTGGTACATACAAAAAATTAAATATATTTAAATTCTAATGTTAATTGCCATCTAATTTTGCTTCACAAAAAGCTTGAATACATTAATTAATTATTAACAAATTAATACTAAAGCAAGTTCATTTTCTTTGTCTAAGTAAATACGTCTTTAAAAAAAAAGAGCAAAAACAAAAAAAAATGATAAACTACTTAAAATAGAAATGACTGAAAATATTAATCTGAACTAGAAGTACTAGAAGTATTTGGTTAAAAACAATCGAATTTGATATGATTCATTACAGACAATAGTACAAAAGGTATTTGCGTATATACATTTATCATTCTTTTATTTGTCAAACAAAAAGAGGATAATTCATTTAAGGTTGTCTTCGCTTAATGTAAAGAATAGAACCCGAATTTGGATTACTTTTTGAAGTACAAAAGTACTCCAGCATTAATGTTATATTCTAGCTTCATTCCTACACAGAGAACAACATATTTTATCATATAATTCGTTTTTATCCAAGTTGACCCATTTTTTCTGGGATAAAATGCATTTTGTATTTTTCCCTCTACACCGTAATGCTAAATAAGCTATCTTTTTCTGTATCAAAAGGGTATTATCCGTAGAATATTTTGAAATTTCAAATGTACAGTATTATAAACGCAAGAAAATTGATATATTTTAGAGTTTCAAATGTGCTTCGTGTTTAGTTCAGGCTGTCGAACATTTGGCGAACACATCCTTAATCAAATGAAAAAACTACTCGGTTCTTTCCTATAACAGTACAAAGTTCAAATTTTTGTGTAAAGATAAAATCTGAAAATAATTTAATTTCTGAAAAATCTACGTATATTAGTATGACTTAACGTCTATGTATATTATCAAAACTCTTATCACGTTCGTTCTCAAAAATACGCATTGTAAGATTCCTAGTTCTAATCTTTTTATATATTGACTAGCTCGAAAATTAATTTCGGAATTTATCAAGAAAACACTTTTT
Organism: Trichonephila clavata; assembly: GCA_019973975.1. Taxonomy (NCBI): domain Eukaryota; kingdom Metazoa; phylum Arthropoda; class Arachnida; order Araneae; family Nephilidae; genus Trichonephila; species Trichonephila clavata. The sequence continues at coordinate 8,038 of BMAO01024593.1, forward strand.
AACTGTAATTTATATTTTTAGGGGAAAAAAAATTTAATCCCATTTTTTTATAGTATTTTATAGTTTTTCATCACATTTTTTCCTGCTTAAATTCAAGAATATTTTTAGAAAATTTGAGCATCATATCCTGTGTGTGAGAAAAGCAACACAGATTATTAAGACCAATAATTAACTCAGAAGTAACAGATTCATTAGCTTCGCATTATGAAGTAACAAAAGGAATATTGGCAACGTACCTCGTAATTTTGAGCCTCGGACAATTGATGAGGACTACACCTGTGAGCTAACACCCCATCTTCTAAATACCACACTACACCGACTAGAGGACACTATAAGATTTTATTTTCAGACTTGCTTAGCTTCTTGTCGCCATAGGTTCCCCACGCGGATTCTCTGTCCTCGTCCGTGCCCTTTTTTCAAGCAGATACCCCGATCTCAATCTTTCTCCATCGAGCTGGTGTATGGTTTTTTCGGTGATTTTACGGCCTGGTTCCTATTCTACATTTCTACAGTGCTAGTCGCTTCAATGATTTTGGTATTTCTCTGATTTTTTCGGAGTTTGCATATTTTTGATCTCGTGCTCGTGTTCCACGTGCACACTACTTGTCATTCGACAACTCTTGGATTACTTCTTCTGGATATGTCCGCTACCAGGACAGATGATGCGTCGGCAGAGGTAAGTAATTTATTTACTACTGAGCCTTTTTGTTTCGACGCAGATAGAGCTAACACTCGGTTTGACAATTGCAAAACTAGTGATGATTGCGAGGAGCTGTGTGATTCCCTTGAGGAAATTATCCGCACCCTCCAACTCTGACACAGACACGCCTGAGAGTCTTAGGGCTATTAATGAGGTCCAATGGATAGCATATAAGTGCTCCGGGAAATCCAACGATCTCGTGTATCGTGAATTCAATGAGCGATTCACAAAGCTCGAGCAGCTTAACCAATTTCAGGTTCCCACTGCTGCTTCGGCTCCTAAGCCTAAGCAACGTAGAAAGCTAAAGCGTGCGACCGTTTCACCCACGTCGGGGGTCGAGGGAAAAAATCACGTTCGGAGCAATCGCTCCCCCTAGCCACTTCCACTCTTTCAGAAAGCGAAAACTCGCTTATGGAAGAATCTGATTTTTCCGGCGATAGCTCGGAGAAACACGTTACACAGAAGGACGTCACCCCCGCAGCCATTCCTGGCTTGCCGGGCTCAGGCGAGATCGGCGACGCTCCTTCAAAGTTAGATGAGGGTGAATTTACTTTAGTCACCAACAAGAAACGAGTTGCCTCTATTGTCATTGACGCCGGCAAAAACTCAACCGAGCTTCTCGAACAGTTAGGCAAACATACTGGTCAGCCACTCGAGGGGCGTTTCGAAAACGGGAAGCTCCGCATATTCCCAAAGACAATTATTGAGCATAGACAGCTCCAATCTTACATAACGGAACATAAGTTGCGGTCGCACACTTTTGAGATGGACCACAATAAACAACTTAAATGCGTGATCAGAGGGTTACCCACTGATTTTAATCATGACGACCTCATTCAGGAACTCCGTGGCTTCGGGTTTGATCCAGCCACGTCACCTTGTTGAAAACAAGAAAACCCAAGCAAACATGCCACTTTTTCTGGTAACCCTTCCTAAGTGCCCTGTTAATACAGGCATTTTCAATATCACACACATAGGTTCTTTTAGAGTTAAGCCTGAGCCTCTAAATCAATCTAAAATGCCTCCTCAGTGCTATCGATGCCAGGAGTTTTTCCACCACTCTAGGTTTTGTAATAGAGCACCTAGATGTCTTAAATGTTCAGGGGGTCATCTCACCTCTGAATGTAAAAAGTCCATTAAAACCCCAGCTAAATGTGCAAATTGCAGTGGTCCTCACCCTGCAAATTACTCAGGATGCCCCAAAAATCCCAAAACAACAGACAACAAGAAGAAACAGGTACCACATGTCCGACACGCGCCCAGAACACCACACCACCACAACAACTGTACTCAGATGCAGTTAAGAAGAATACACAACATGATTCAATTGACACAGCAAGTTTGATGTCTCAGATGGCACAAATGATGATGCAGTGGGGACAAATGCTGTCCATTTTGCAAACTAAAATTTAAATCTTCTAATTCACACTCTCAGGTTTTTCTTGCAGTCTCTTTTTACTTTTAGCACTTAATTTCTACATTTTTCACTAATTTTTACATTACAACACCAAATGCTCTTCTGCGTCAGAACTGACTCTGTAGTGAACTCACTGCTCGCCCGCTCATGTTGGTTGCCTCCTTTTTTGTTTGGTGATCGTTTTCCTTCCTTGCGCTTCCTCCAGATTTCTCCCCGGTTCGTCTGCCCTGCGCGGCCACTTGGGAGCCAATTCCTCCGCCCCCCACGCCGGGGGCTACTTGATTTTCTAAACCTTCTTTCATGGATTTGCTAATTCTCTCAACCTGGGTAAAAGCGCTACACGCTGTAGACCCGTTAATTCTAATTTTAGTTTAGTTAAGAGGACACTAAGCCTCGATAGATTTAACGTGTATTTGACCTTCTAAAAAACAGGAGGGTCTTCAATGCCACCAGGACTCGAACCCATGACCCAAACCACTAAGTTATCCCTACAGCCTCAAAGCAGTAGCAAATTAGTTTAAATAGCATTTCATTTTAGTGATAGCAATTGTAGATTTTTGTTTTGATATAGATAACTATAAGATAAGATTACACTTAATAGATACAATTATATTACTATAAGTAAGAGTCACCAAATCTAGAAATCCTTATTCCTGAGGATCCTAATCAGGACAATGGAATAAAATTATGAAATTATTGTATCGTCATCAGTCCTTGACAAGTGTGCAAAATTTCGAATTAATCTGACCTTTTAAATAAAGTGGGTAAAAATCGAGTTCCAAGATTCCGTTACATGCAAGTGAAACTCTTGTAAAAGCATGTTAAAAAAAACCCTCAAAATAAAAAAAATATGTAGATAAACCACTTGACATATAATAACAATCACTTTTAAAAGTTTGATAGTAATAGGTATAATGTGAGTTATCTAAATCACCCCCAGTTTGGTTGATTCTCTATATTAGAAAATTCAATCGCAAAGGAATTCCTATCTCATCGAAAATGGTTTTAACAAGCTAAAATATTGCTTATTTTAGTTACTCGGAAGTATTAACACTTTAAAAAGAAGTAAATTATTTAAGTTTTAGAACTCCTCAAAACTTACATAATTACAATGATATATTATAAGAGAAACAAATTACTATATATAAGTATAATTTTTCGAATTTCCTTTCCGAACGTACAAATTCCTGGCTTTCTATACGAAAAGTTTTGATTTGAAAAAAATATGTAAATTTATATCTTATTACTAAGAAAACCGTCATATTGTATGAAAAGTTGTTTCGTAAATTGCGTTTGTGTACATCAGTGGTCTTCAAACTGTGTTCCACGAGTCGCAAGAAAAAATCGAAAAGAGACTAAAGGGATTCACGTTCTCTAAAATGTTTGTATACTCACAAGAATTTAAAATTCCTCAATTTCATTAAGAAACTGAAATTTTATTCATACATAACTTTATTTTGCAATACTTTTTAAACTTTTATATCATAATAAAAGAACTTTAAAACGTTTTTTATCTTTAATGTTTCTTACTAGATTGTGAATATTTTATTGTTGACAATCCTGAGTTCTAAATGAAACTCAGAATGTGCAATGCTATTGCAGTTATTTTCCATAGATATGTCCCATATATGCCAGTTACTAAACATAATGCTTGGGTAGGTGACACTCTTGGACCACAGATTAATATTATTAATGAGTAAATTATATTAAAAGTAGATTACAAATTTTTAGAAAAAAATGCAATATTTTTTAATTGCCTTTACATTAATCTATTGTTGATCTCTTTAAAAAATTATTTCAAGATAATTTCTCTTAGTATAGGTGTCGAATAGAGTTCCATGAAAATACTCTCCAACTCTAGGGGTTCCACGAAAATACCTAGTTCTAGGGGTTCCACGAGTTGAAATAGTTTGAAGACATTAATAGAGTTCGACATCTTCAATTTAAGCGAATTATGACCACTTAAAAGAATGAGACGTAGATAAAATCTCTCTAATTGTATAAATAGCAAATGGCACAGTTATATTTTATACAAAGAAAAAGAAAATGTGACAAATCACACACACAACTTCTGCTACTTATTTAAAAAAATTTATTCCGAAGTCAGGTACCGTCAGCTGAGAACGTGAAAAACTACTGTTAAATGAAGCAACTCAAGAAAAGAAAAACGAAAGATGTTCCATGTTTTGATACCTAATCATAAAACAAGCTATCTAAAATTCCCAAGTCTCGTAAACGTCATCACTAATTCTTTATCCACATAGGTTTGCTCAATTGTTCTCATAGTCATTCGAATACTTGCAGCTCCATGGGCTATAAATCAAAGGTATGTGTAGTACAATGGGGACCTTGCGTAGCCGGAGTAATGGCTACGCCACGTTGAGAGATATGATGGAAAAATTAGACTTGGTGATGTTATTGTGTGCTGGAGATAGGATACATAAAAACTATCTAATATTTTTCTTGCCTGATTTAGAAATTCACGATTTATTGAAGCAAGAAAATGCTTACGATTTGAGATGCATTGTTTTAAGTTTCTTTAAAAGTTCTTTTGATATTATTAAACTGAAAACTTTTGCTTACATTTAACAGCAAACGAAAAAAAAACTGCTCAGTGAATTGTGTTATTTTGATTTTTACAGTATGCAATCTTTCAATTTTTGCTTTTTTGCTTAAGTAATTCATATAGAAATGGTTTCAATGTCATAATCTTGCGAAGCATTTAAAGTTTTTTTTTATTTTATAGACTCGTGTTGATACATGTAACATTAAATTAAAATTAATTTTTTGTTATAATTTTAATTAAGTTTTATTTCGGATTTAGTCTTCAGTGGGGAAAAAATGAATCTGTTGTTTATTTAGAAATAAGGCAATTTCAGAATTTTTTTCCCTAGAATTCTTTAAGATATAACAAAATTGTTGTTCTTGGTTCAATTTTGTAACATTAAAGATAAAGATTAGTCATAATAAAATCATTTGAGTTACGTATTTTATAATGAAATAAATTAAAGCGTCGTGATCTATATAAAGTCGCATTTTTTAGTGTAAAACCCTCATAACAAAACCCGATATAATATTCAAAAAATAATGCAAAAGAATTTTATAAATAACAATACGTATGTAACAATGTTTAAATCTATTTCCAAAAAAGTTAAATAAATGCTATGAAAAATGTTATTAGTGTAAATATGAAAGGCTGTTATATATGTTCCAAATGAAAACTTTCGGAAATTTTCTTAAGGCGTGCATATATTTTACTAGTTAAGCTTTCTAAATTTTTGAAAATCTATTTTTTCAGTGTGGAAGATAATTCTATAATTCGTAATTCATTAAATTAAATATTTATCAGTAATTTTTTAATTAATATTAGATTAATTCAAATTCGTAACTGAATTTTAAAATGAGTTATATTAATAGATTTCGGTATCTTTTTTAAAAATGTCGGTAAATTATTAAAACGCCCAATGTTGATAGAATCTCGCCATGAAGCGGCAAAATTTGACATACCTTAAAACTGCACGCACTTCTTTCAAAACGGCTTCAATTTTTTTTGGAGAAAATAATCCAGAAATAGTAGTTTTAAACTTGCTTAGCAATATTTTATTGCCCTCGTTCCTACATTCAATCCGAATAAGAGTAGATAGTTAAAGGGACAAAAGAACCCTTCCTAAAAATTTTTTGGGCATGTATGGGGAGAGGGGGGGATAAATGTGAAATAAACACTTACTCCTGCACATGCGTGCAAAAATGAAACATGTTAAATGCTCATACAGCAGTAAAAAATGGCACAACTTTGTAACTTCCATTATTGTACAACAAAAATCATTGCTATTGCCTCAAAGAGAGAACTAATGTAAATCAATTAACTTATGTAAGATTGTGAGCGTCGTATTCGACTGGTCATGGTCACGGAATCGTGGCCGTCGTGTCATGAGTTCGAGCTTCAGTACCATACTGAAGTCGTGGCCGTGGTAGCCAAGTGGTCTAGGCATCGGATCATGGCTAGCGCGTCATGAGCTCGATCCTAGTACCACTAAAGACCCGCCGTGTAGGGGAGCGTGATGCACGTTAAATCTGTCAAGAGCTCAAACGTCCTCCCGTTGGTGTGAGTGTTAGGAGAGGGGGGCAAACTCAGGTGTTGTCCGCGTCACTTGACCATGGTTCAAAATTACGCTGACCGTCGCCAAAAGCCCTCGTGTAGCTAAAACAGTGCGACGTTAATATTCACTCACTCACCATACTGAAGTCTCCCCTTGTAAAAGAGCTAATGCACGTTAAATCTATTGTGGTTCAAAACTCTTACGTTAGAGTGGTGTGGAAGTTGTGAGAGGTGGGAGTGCCAATTTAGATGTCGTCCTCGTCACTTGACCATGGTTCAGAATTACGAGATCCATCACAAATACCTCTTGTGTTGCCTTACAGTGCGACGTTGATGAAAACTTAAGATAATCAAATGATTTCTACTAAAGAATTTTTTATTATGAATAGCTTTTTATTTTTCACCCCCTCAATTAAACTTATTTTTCTCCTGGAATTTAACTTAAATGTTATTGTTTACCCAATTTATTTCAAAAGTTTTTTAACAATGCAGTTCATTATAGACTTGGTCCCCTTGTGTTGCATAAGTGAATCAAACATTCGACGGTAAAAATTTTTGATTTAACACTTCAGTTTTATCTACCTATCGGTGTGAATACTAAACGGTTAAAAAAATGAATTACAAGATATCAACATTTTTAGATGCTTCAATATGTTGTGTTTCAAAATCTCAAAATCCAAACTTTAATGCAATTTCCTTCAATAGTTCTGGAAATATTTGAACCTAAAATTTCGATACCGGAAGTACTTTTTTTAAGGATAGTTCATAATTAAATTTTAATCCGTACTCATCAAAATTCAAACACAAATCTATCAAGAAAAATGTTTTGATTTTAAAATAATAAAATTAATTTAAAACATTTTGTTTTAAAAGGAAAATAATTTAAAAAACACAAACTATATAAAAAATTTAACTATGAAAATTAAGTTATGCATTGTGTTGCTTCTCATAAATTAGTTTATTTTAAGCCTTCCACTTTAGCACAAATTTTGCTTAGATATAAAAAAAAATATTGAAAGTCCTATTATATAGTGATAGTTTCTAGATATATGCATGAGTCACACACATAAGTTTGATTTATAAAGGATAAGAAATTTATTTTTCTTCATTATCTAAGTATTCAGAGTATCTGTGGTGTATAATCAGTCTCATTAGACGGAGTCGGCAATTGCCTATGGGCCCCATGTTTTTAGGGGCCCACTGGAGCATGTTCTGTTTTCTGTTAGTACTCCAAAAACAGGCTATACGGCCCCGAGAATTCGACTGCCTAGGGATCTCCATGTTGTTTAATCCAACACAGCATATAATGAATCACAAAATAAAGTGCTAATGTTTTCTCGTAATTCTTGGCTTCGGCGTACCAGGTGCCGTTGTTTACTAGGATTTTTATCTTTAATATTAGAGTTCTCTTTAGTTTCAGTCTAATTAATGTAATGGTTTTATTTGTTAAAGATTATTAAGTTTATTGCTGAAAGTTTTTACCAATAAATCTAGGAAAAGACAAATTCTAGGACTCCAGAATATTATTATTTTATAACACCACACACACGCAGCAGTATTCACCATATAATGCATATATCTTGCGTCTCTTTCTAAAATAACTACAATTTTTCATTAAGACTAAATTTATGACTTGCAGTGGACTAGTAGCACAAATAATTTTTCTAGCACCTTTTTTGAATCTTTATAACTCTTCAAAAATCTTCACTTTTTAATGCTAATTTTTTTTAATTTAATTTTTCTTTTTGTATTTGAAGAAATTTTAATTTGTTTTAAAAACATCTTAGTCAATTTAAGTCAATAACTGATCTTGAAGTACTATTAATTTTCTTCGTCCGTAAAAAGTGTAAAAGTAAATGGTAGTTAAAATTTCATTTTCAAAAAAAAAAATCATTTCTACTAAAATATTTTAGGGAAAAAAGAATATTTTGAATTAAAATCTTAAAGCAGTGGCTCTTGAACTGTGGTCCGTGGACACCCCCCTCCCCCCCTGTAGGTCCCCAAAGCTCTCATCTAATATTAAAGTTTCCCTCTTTTACAGATTTTCAAAAACCTCGTGGAGAGAGAAAAACTAAATATGTCATCCTAGACTAGGTCACGAAATTGTTCCCAGTAAAAATATTTACTAGAACATGTATTTCGATCAAAAGTGTTAATTCTGTTTATTTTTGCATCTACATAGCCATTACTAAAACTTAATATTTTCAAAAAAATATCTAGTAGAAGCACATGTTGAAAGATTAAGAGCTGAATTCACAAACTGCACCAATATAATTGAATCCATCTCGATTTCTTAATCGAATTGCCCGCGACTGTATTTTTATGCAATTCCTACTATTTAGCCCACACTCTCTATATATTTATCTATATATCTTGTTCAAATTTTGAATCGTTAATAAAATTATTTCCATTCATCCAATCAAGTTCAAATAATTTTTTTTAAGACTTGTAGTGGATGACACTTGATATTAATACAGTTTTTTCAAATATTAATTCATTAATTACCGGTTTTCGACGTAAACTTAGATTTGTCTCCATTGTTATAACAATGTAACTGTTAAAACAACGACAAAATTTGACATCGAAAACCGGTTTTTCTGCCAAACGAGCCAAACTGGGTGTGCATTGTTTCAACAATGCAGACAATTGATGCTCTTTTTTTAATTCCTATTAGTTCCCTCTCCCTATATATATCGTTCAAATTTTAAATCGCTAATAAAATACTTTCTATTCATCCATTCAAAGTAGGAACTGACTTATAATTTTTTTTATATTACTTGTTTATTTGAAACTAGCATTTTTTTACTATTTTTATATGCATACAAAAAAAGATGCTTACTGCTTTCTTTTAAAGGGGAAAAAGTGTTAAGTCTGTATAAATAACAGAGGCAGTCTTAGGACTATTGAGAAGCCTCTAAATCACCTAGCCATAAACTGGAAATCACAGAGATGGGTGTTCAAAACTTTTAAAGTGCGCGATATCGGGCTGATGCATACATAAAAGGGGTTCGCGGAGATGGAAAGTTTAAGAACAGCCGATCTAAAGCATTGAATACATTCCTAGGAAGAAAGTTTATAGTACCAACTAACTTTGATGATAACAATAGTTTTAAGAAATGCTTTGTAAATGACATTACCGATATTTCGAGTAACAAGCATTACTCATATCCAAGTTTGTAAAAGATGACTTTCAGAAAATAAAGGAAAACGTAATGTTTTTTTCGGTGACCTAACACGTCAAATATGTCTAAGTTCTACACGCGCGAATTTGGAGATACAAATTTCCCAATAGAGCTGACATCACATTTGAAGTTGAGATGACCATAATAATTGAAAAAGGAAGCCTACAGATATCCAATTTACAAATGCACGGTATTTCTGATAGAATACCTTTAGTAATAATGGCTGAATGGGAATAAAATGGCAAACATAAAAAGCGATAAAGTATACATAAGACAGTTTTTTTGTACGAGTTTGACAAAGGTATGTTGCAGGGCAATAGTAGACCATAATATGTCAAATTTATGGAGATAATGCGATTGACGACTCCTAAATCGTTGATTCAGACAAAGTGTGGACGTCCTTCACTCGTTGGAGAAGATAGTTAAAAGCATTGTTTCAAAAGAAAAGTAGAATGTTGGGTTTCGCATCAGTTTACTGCGGATCTAGTGGACTACCAAACCACCACTCACGTTCCCTTACTTTCCCGGTATAAAAATGATCCAGGGAAAAAAGATTATAACAGCAAAAAAGTGGATTATCTGTAATAAGCTTTGTATCGGCTTTTTAACCTCCTGCATCGATAAAAAAAATGGGCATATGATTAACATTATCACGAGAATCTTACTAAAGAGATATCTATATCTTAAATATTCAATTATTAAAGAAAATTTGTAGCTACAACAATTCCTTTTTTAATTAACAAGTTTTATTTCATTACCATAATTAAATTTCTCAGAATCAACCCTTGTTACATTAGGGGAAAATATGTAATTCATAACACAAGAGTTTTATTTCTGTAGAAGAATGAAACTAAATAGAGACGATTAAAATAATATCCTGAGTAATTCTCATTGTAAAAAAAGGAATAGGTCTCTTTTGTAAATTGCAAAGGAGCAATCTTTGTTTGGATTTTGAAATCCCTAGGAGATATTTTTGGTCTAATACAGTGATTCCCAAAGTGGTCTATATGGACCCCAGGGGTCTATGACAACCTGCAAGAGGGGTCTACTCCATCGAAAAAATAATTTGGGGGTCCATGAGGCGTAAATGGAGGGTCTACGATAGTGACTCTCATTAAATCAGATCATGCCTATTATTTTAAAAGAAAAATTAATCAAGTGGAAACCAGATTTGCCTATTTAACAGTACTAAATTTAATGAAGTTAATTTGCAGTTACAAGGACCATCGTTTCGTAGTTTCTTGCTAGAATTAAGCTAAGAAATTTAATATTGGACGGCCAGAATTTTCCTAGATTCGCAATTTGCCACACACGATTTGCCAGGAAAAGGACGTTCTAACCTAGGTTCAATATTTAAATGCCCTTTATTCTGATTTTGAAACTAGGTTTGAGAATGCTTTGACTATGGTAATATTTCATGAGAATGAACTCATATTGGTCACATTGAAAGAAAAATAAATGTCATATTACAAGAGGAACTGATCGGAATAGGCATTAAGATCTTAAAAGTAAAATTTAAAAGCCCTCGTGTAGCTGAAAATTGCGACGTTAATATTCACTCGCTCACTCTTTAAAGTAAAATTTAGAAACGGATATCAGCAATTTAAGAAGCACCCGATTGGATGAAGCCCCAGGCTTATTCCTCCCATCAAAAGCATTTGTTTGTTGCTCATTTATTTTGTGTAATAGTTATTTTATATATTAATCAAAGTGTAATGTATTAACATGTGTGTCTTAGGTTTTAAACACTATACTTCACTACATTTAGAAATTTAAATCTTTTAAAGTAAATATAGCTCTATACTAACTGTCAAAGGCATTTAAGTTGATAAATTTACAAAAATTTATTATAAGAGAGGTAAGTGGAGGGTCTTCATAAAACCGAGAAAATGGCAAGGGGTCTATGAGAATAAAAAGTTTGAGAACCTCTGTTCTAATACCTCATTCACTACAATACAATTGACTTATTTCAGTTAAATAGTAAAATTAGCTTAGTTTTTTACTCTAGGATCATGTGCGCCGCGGTGGCCTAGTGGTTAGGCTTACGGACGTGACCGGCATGTCATCAGTTCGTGCCTGGTACCGCTAAAGACTCGCCGTGTAAGGGGGCGATGTACGTTACTCAAACATCCTCTCTCATTGGTGTGGAAGTTAGAAGAGGGGGGTGCCAGCTAAGGTGTCGTCCTCGTCACTTGATCAAGGTTCAAAATTACAAGGTCCATCGCCAAAAGCCCTAAAGTAGTTGAAAAGAGCAACCTTAATATTCACTCACTCCATAGGCGATAGCTAAGAGTCCCTACTCGCGAACTCGTAGTCAGTGTTGTCGAGTCATGATACCTCTGAAAACTCGCCGTATACAGAGACTTATGCATATTAAATCTGTCCAGGTTGAAAGTCTTCACTCTTCGTGGTGCGCGAGTTTGAAGCATGGGGTGCCAGCTCAGATGTCGCCTTCGTCATTTGACCGAGGATCAAAATTAAGTGGTCCATCGCCAATAGCCCTCGTGTTGTTTATAGTGCGACGTTAATAAACTCACTCCTTCCACTGGAATAAAACTGTTGTGTTTTTAATCAATATTATTGTGGTACTTGATTTAAAAAAATAATTATGGTTACATATATGTTAACATATTATTTTTTCACCTCGTTTTGAAATTTTCCTTGGCCTTCTCCCTCCAAGAAATTTGAGTCCGTATAGAGTTAAGATTAATTTATGTGGCTAAGTTCTCTTTCAAATAATTACTTAGCGAATGCTTTTGAATTTGTATTAGTAAATTTTTTTCGAAAAAAAATGACAAATTGGTCATTGTTTATTGTATTAATTGTTATTAACACTTGAAATTGGATCCTCAAAATAATTCTCTTTGCAACACTAGCACGTTAAATCTGTTGAGTCTCTCCGTTGGTATGGAAGTTAGGAAAGGGGATGTCATCTCAGGTGACGTCCTCGTCACTTGACCATTGTTCAAAATTACGAGGTCCCTCGCCAAAAGCCCTCGAGTAGCTAAATAGAGCAACGTTGATATTCACTCCCTCACCTCTTGCTTTTAATAGTAGGGCTTTTTCTATCTGTTTATCCCAATTTTACCTATTTCATATATAGACTGGACATAGCCCAAATTTTAAGACTTCATAAACCCTATAAAATGGTTAATTTTCATAGGAGTGTGTGTCTTGTACTTTTTAAAATCAAGAACAGATTATGAATTTATATGTAGCTTTTCGATAAACACTTAAAACCTTATTTGTTTTCTATATTTTTCATACTTATGATTCAGATTTTTCCCCTATTCTTATTCATAAAATCCTCCTAGTCGCAGAGATTTTCCATCGTTCCTATTTTTTTCTTTACTTTTGTTTTTACTTGTATACAATGCTATATAATGATTTATTATTATATAATAAGTAAGGTGTTGTAATAAGATATTATTTTAGCATATAATTTAAAAATCTGGATATTTCAAATCCACAAATTTCGCTTAATAAGTTTATCTATTTTTTTAAAAATATATTTCTCCGTCTGATATACTTGTCTTGATTGTAGAAACTTAATATACATTTATATAGCGTTCATGAGACATATTTTGAACAAGTATTAGAGGGTACTATAAACAAAAAGCTCTCGGTTACTCGGCAGTAATGCATGAAATTGCTTATTTCAAATTTTGCAATTTACCATACCTAAGCAGGGTTATCTTTAGAAAACTGCAAAAGCTTTAAAAAAAATTTACTCAACAATCCGTATAAATGGCCTTGATTCTTGAAAATTTATGAATGTAAAGGAAAAAAAAGTGTCAATTGAATTACTGTTTTTTTTTTTTTTGACGACCTTGCGAGTTCTGAAAAAAATGATATATTTACTATTTTACACTTGATTAAACAACCTTGCCATTCATTTTAGTAATCTCTATGAATGTTTTTTTAATTTTCAATTCATAGGATATCACTATGAATGAATTAAAAAGTAACTATCATGCTGCTGAAAGTAATAAATTATTACACAATCAAGAATCTTTGTTGTTTTAATGTGCTACTTAAAATAATTAAAATCAGTCATCAGTTTTCTAAAACGAGGAGTTTTTTTTTGCTGAATGAAATTTATTTCGTTTATTGCATTTTTTCCCCCACCTTTGTTATATAATCGACCACATTACTAACCGAGATGAAAACATGTATTTTATATTTTTTTTTCCAAAATACTTAACAAAATATAATTAACAAATAAACCAAAGCTCAAAATTATTAGCATTAATAATTAATAAAATTATTAGCATTAATAATTAATAAAATTATTAGCAATAATTGATAAATTCCTGATTGTAAAAATCATATAAGCAGGATACACAAAATTTAATTTATAAATTAATAAAATTCAAGTTCGATAAAAAAAAATACTATTCCTTCTGAGAAGATTTTAAAATGTAATGGAGATGAAAGTTTTATAAATCGCAATAGATTATGTAATACATCTCGTGGCGTAAACACACTCACAGACACTCAATTTTGCCTATTATCAATTTCAATTCATTTTTTTTAAAGAAATAGGTTATTTCATAGAATTGTTTAAGCAAATACACATGGAAATCTGTATGTGTCTAAGACAAAAGTGACTCCCACCCTCGGTCACAAGATTTCCCAAACTACTTGACTTGAAATTAGGCAGGCATGTTCCGTTTCTTGAATAGACTCGCTAAGAACAGGTTTTGCAGAAATCGACTTCTGAGGAGGAGGAGGGGGGGTGACACAGGGTATTATGGATACAAAAATCTTAGTATTCAACTATATTATACCTACAGACCTGAAATTTATGACAAGCATGTTTCTTTTGTGCAGTAGAGATCCATGAAGAACAAGTTTTGCAGAAACCGACACCCAACAAGAAATGCCGATTTAAGATCACTTCGGACATTAGGCGCAGATCTACAGGGTTCCTTTGGCGCTGGAGGATTGAAATTGATAATCAGAAAATCTGGTTAAGTCCATCTTATCTGGGCACCTTCGGGCCCCTAGGTGCCCGCCCCAAGCACCCAATGGATAAACCGGCACTGCCAACAAGGGTGTCTTAGAAAAATTTAAAAAAATGATCTTTTAACTATTAGACCAACAGACCTGAAATTTCCCAAGCATGATTCTTTTAAGTAGAGATCCGCTAAAAATAGCTTTTGTGGAAATAAACTCTGAGGAGGTTTGAGGGACAAAAATGACAAATATACTTAAGAAATTCGTACCTTGCCATTTTTAATCAAGAGACGAGGTTTAAAATAATGTTATTCTATACACAATCGATAGCTTAATGCTGGGGCTTAGAAATCAATAACTTAAAACCAATTACATAATCTTGTAACTCTATATGTACAATGTCTACATAGGCAGTACTTTTACAGATGCTAAGTTTTTTTTGACCATTCAGTTTAAGATAAACAAATTTGAATTTGTAACGATTAATGTAGTTATTTGATTGTTTCAGCTCGCGTTATATATTTTGAATTAATCAGTCAAAACACATTCATCTTAAAAAGGATGAAATTCAAATCCTTGGAAGCTAGAAATATATCTATACAAATAAATAAAATTGAAGTGTCTGTTTGTAATTTCAAATTAGCAGCTTTTTACTAAATGCATTTAAAGGTATATATGGTACTTATATCAAAAAGTCAATTCTTAAAATTTTTGTGTCTGTCTGTCTGTTTGTTCCAGCTAATCTCGAGAACTTCTGGTCCGATTTTAAAAATTCTTTCACCAATGGAAAGCTACATTATCAGCGAGTAATATAAGACTAGCTTTCATGGCCCGGCGTTGCACGGGCTTTCTCTACTTTTATAAATTTTCCGTTCTCTTCACAAAATCAGCATGACCAATATTCTTTTTCGAAGTAACTTTGGCTTCTATGTTTTTTCCTCTCCTCTAAGCCCGGCGTTGCACGGGCTTATACCGAGGGTATAACTTAATTCCCCATGTTAATTTTCTCCTTTTATTCTAACGCCAACAATTTGGTGTGGGTTTGACGCGTACGATGTGAGTGCATGACCCGTGAGTGCGTGTCATGGCTTTGTTGCTTAACATTTTCCCTTCTCTTCACGATTTCTCGATCCTAGTACCACTGAAGACCCGCCGTGTAGGGGTGGGATGCACGTAAAATTTGTCGAGAGCTCAAACGTCCTCCCGTTTTTGGTAGTTAGGAGAGGGGGTGCCAGCTCAGGTGTCGTCCGCGTCACTTGACCATGGTTCAAAATTACGTGGACCGTCCCCAAAAGGCCTCGTGTAGCTGAACAGTGGGACGTTAATATTCGCTCAATCTTCACAAATTCAGCACTTCTAATATTATTTTCCGAAATTACTTTGATTTCTTTGTTTCTTTCCTCTCCGCTTAGCCCGGCGTTGCACGGGCTTTTACCGAGTGAATAACTTCACCCTCATGGAAATTTCGTGTTTCCCTCAGGCCGATAGCACCTGTGTGTGTGTGTGTGTGTGCGTGCGATGTGAGTGATTTCTTTAACAATGTCATAAAAACTCCATTTTTCGAAATTTGTTCTTGCGTTGGTGTGGTGTGGTAATTATGAAGATGGGTGAAAGCTCATGTGTCGTCCTCGTCACTTGAGCATGGTTGAAAATTTCAAGGTCTGTCACCAAAAACCCTTGAATAGGCAAACAGTGCGAATTTAAAAATCACCCACTCACTTTCCAATTTTTCCTTTTCCTGAGTGAATAACTTCATCCCCATGGAAATTTCGTGTTTCCCTCAGGCCGATAGCACTTGTGTGTGTGCGCACGATCTGAGTGATTTCTTTAACTATGTCATAAAAACTCCCTTTTTCGAAATTTGTTCTTGCGTTGGTGTGGTGTGGTAATTATTAAAGATGAGTGAAAGCTCAGGTGTCGTCCTCGTCACTTGAGAATAGTTGAAAATTTCGAGGTCCGTCACCAAAATTCTCGAATAGGCAAACAGGGTGAAATGTAGCCTTTTTAAATATAGTTGTATGTTGAAAAAAGACAAAAAAGTAGAAATTTTACAAATTTCAAAATTTCACTACTATTTTAAATATTGAAGTAAAATTGTGAGGATTTTTTGAAATATTCGACACACGGGAAAAATGTGTCATGCAATTATCTTTATAAAAGAAGAAATTATTAAATGATTGTTTTAAGTATTTTGAGTGTTTTATTAAAATTTGTTTCGAATGCATAACATACTGCCATGGAAATTCACCTTCCTTTATCAAAGTTCCTGGTATATGTGTGATTCCTTTATATTAACGTCACTACAATTCCCTTTTTTTTAAAAAAAAAAATATATCTTCCAGATCTTACTAATGTCAGACAGGTTTCAGTTCTCTTTCTACAGCACGGTGTTACAGTGGCTTTTTTGAGTGTAGAACTATTTTCCCCCTGACTCTCCCCTCAGATATAAGATTTATCTTCAAGTTTCTATTCATGACATATCAAAAACAATATTGCTTTAGTAAAAAAATAATAAATTTAAACAATAAAAAGAAATCTATTTTGATGCTTGAGTAAAAAAAAGTCATCATTTTTTAATAATAGATAATTTCTAGGAATCTAAAATAATTAAATAATTTTCAGGTTTTCATTAATCAATCAATCGCTACTTACAGTTAGCTTAAAAAGGTCCCTAGAACGTATTTTTATCCAAAATAATAGGCGATATACTTTTTATTAACAAATAATTAATTTAATAAGGAAATAATAGAAACATTCCTTTTATTTTAAAAAAATATATTAATTTAATTCCATTATCTATAAATAATAATAATAAAAAATTAAATATTGCTTTAGTTTCGTAAAATATCTATTATTTTAAATCCATTTTCTAAAAAAATAAATACAAAAATTCTCACCGTTAATTATCGAAAGGACTATTCATTTTTTCATTTCGTTGTTTTTGAATGTTAGATTAAAAATATATAAGAATGAAAAAGCCTGGAAATTTATTTACATTCACTGCACAAAATCATTCAAAAAGAAAATAATACTGTGTGTGAGACTAATATATGTTTCAGAATTATATTTTTTTTACAGTATTTTTTATTCCACTCATTCACTTTTGCCAAGAACAGCAAGTTTGACCTTGGCCACTGAGCGTTAAACAGAGGGAGAAAAAAAATAATAATGATTCTAGCGCATGCGCAAAGCCTTTAGAATGTCTTTAAAGCTTTCATTATTTTTGAGGGCTCAATTTTTAATTGAAAATTCCAAGTTTTCACAATTGATTGGAAACAACAATAATTTTTAAAGAAAAAAGTTTACAAAAATAATGCTTGTATTATTTCTCGCAAAAACTTTATTTTATGAAAATCACAAAAAGAAATCTTTAAAATCCGTAATTTTTAAGCGAAATCGACACACGGGAAGAGAAAAAATCATAAAATATGCAAAACAGCATTGTTTTGTAAAAAAAAAAAAAAAAGTTGTTTTTTTTCTATAAAATTCTTTAAAGAAAAATAGTTTTTTCCCGGAAACGAAACTGTAGCCTTTTTAAAATTAGTTGTGTGCTGAAAAAAAGACAGGAAGTATAAATTTTTCAAATTAAAAATTTCACTACTATTTTAATTCTTGAAGTAAAATTGTGAGAATTTTTTGAAATATTTGACACGGGGAAAAAAGTTTCATGCAATTACGCATTATTTTAAAGTAAAGTATAAGTTTTATGAAAGAGAACAAAAATTTCGATACTGATAAATATTTTAAATGAATCTCAGAAATGCATTGAATGCATTTTAATTAAAAAAAATATATTAATTTAAATCCATTATCAATAAATACTAATAAAAAAAATTCTACAGATAGCTCTTGAAACGTTTGGATGTTTGATTAAACATATATAGTGTTAAAAATCCACCTTTGGGGGAAAACCTAGTTATATGCCAACATTCACTGAAAAAAACTTTCAAAAAGAAAATAATACTATTTGATAAAAACATGTAATTTTTTAAATTTTAATTTTATAGTTTTTAATTCCACTCTGTGTTAATTAATTTATTTAAACACGTATCTGCGAAAAAAAGTATATTATAAAAAACTAACTTATTAATTATTTTCTAATGAAATTGATTAAAATTGCTCATTTAGCAATTAATTGTGACATACCATTTGCTTACATAATGGCAGCACTGAAAATGAAGTAAATTTCAGATCAGTGGGATACAGCAAGTGAATTCAATCATTGAAGAAGTGATTCAATGCGAAGGAAAAATTGAGACTACTTTTTAAAAATTCTTTAAAAAAAAATTTTGGGAATTTTATTTTTAAATGAATGGATCTAAAAGAGAAAGGCTTGAAGTTAATTAGTGTAGAATATCGATTTAATAACACGAAAAGTAATGTGTGGCGACGCAATGTCCAGTAGGAGAAAAAATTTAAGACAAGTATGAAAAGAGCGACCGGCGGGTTTCTACGAGGCGGACATCATCCTTCACATTGACCGCGCACGGCAGTGCTGCAGTTATAGTCTTGAGTGTAGCGGGAGCTCTCAGCACTCCGCCACCAGACAGTTAACCAATGTTTGGCTAAATGTAAAATCGCGTATTTTAAATTATTTTAAAAAATCATTACCTTTATTTTAAGGGCGTAATTTTTGCGTTAATGCTCTCAAACATCACCAACTATTTGCAAAAATAACGTACTTTGAAATAAAAAATGTACAAATTACTACTTTTTAATTTATTTCTCAAAAAAAAACATAAGTTTACGAAAATCACAATTTTTTTTTTAAAATCCGTAATTTTGAAGCAATTTTTTCAATCTTCGTATATGTTACGGATAATATTACTGTACACACGGAAAAAAGGTTTTGTGAGATTATCTTCATAAATGACGAAGTTATTCAATGTGAAGTAAAAATTAAGACTACTTTTTAAAAATTCTTTAAAAAAAAGTTTTGGGAATTTTATTTTTTAAATGAATGGATCTAAAAGAGAAAGGCTTGAAGTTAATTAGTGTAGAATATCGATTTAATAACATGAAAAGTAATTCATACCCAACGATTTAGAAATAATTTTCATTAAAACGCATCTGTTTTAACACTATTTTAAAAAATTCGAAAAAAATAGAAAATATCGTTATTTTACAAAAAAAAATTATACCGTGTCGTGGCGAAATAAATGATCTTTCCGATTCTGTAGTTATTTTTTGTCTCATTTCGACACCGAAAATTAGATGACAATTTTAATATGGTGGAAAACGTAAGATTACCGCTCGGCCGAAACGGAAGGGAAGTTCCGCCAAGTAAACAACCGGCAGGAGTAAAACAATTCGGCGTTTTAAGGTTTTTAATTAATATCTTTTCAACTAATTACAATATCGTAATATAAATAGGCAATACGGCTTCCCCGGAAAATTCCCGATCTTTGGTACCTTCCGCGACTTTCTGCGTGGTGCTGTTCGTGAGAAGATAGACGCACATAGATAGATAGATAGATAGATACGTTTGTTTACCTTCGAATTTTAATAGTGTAAGAAGATATATTTTATCTCAATATTCTTACAGGAACGGGAACTATGCGGGTAAAACGTTAAAGTTGCTTACTCTCCGACAAGGCGCAAAATTATGCATTTGTTAACAATGGGACTTTAATAAAAAATTTCTCACATTTATAGCAAATAACTAAAACAGTGTAATTTAGCATCTTTTAAATAGTTTTTTATTAAACGTCTAACATTTATTACGTTACGTTTTGTTAAATGTAAAAATCAAACTTTGAGAAATATCACCAAGTTGGCTAAGAATTTCTCTATTCCGACAATCCCAGATATTTTAATGCAAATTTTATCCCACTTTTTAAAGAGGGAAACGACATAAAGTTTTTAGAGCGAATTGCGCGCGCGTGATAATGAAAATTCTATGGTAATATTGAGTTTCATAAGAAGTTTTGATTACTTTAGTAGTTTTGATTAGTTTTGAAAGTATTTATTACTTTGAACTAGCTTTTACCCGCGGATCCACTCGCGTTGATGTCTTTAAATAACTGTCAAAGTCGTAATGATTATCATTAAAAAGTAAATAATCTAATATGGTAATTTTTTATTGCTTGAATGGAACAAATAAAATTCTAAAATTGATCTTAGTTTAAAAAAATTGAAAATGTAATTTATTATAATAATTAACAACAAAAATTCCATAACTTAAGCTATTAATATTTTTAAAATCGAAAGTATCTACGTTTAATATATAATTTCTCTTTAAAAGAGCTCAAAACAGAACTGTATACCATATTATACGACCTTCCGTCAGTTGCAAATATGTGAAGATTTGGGCATTGACACACCGATCAGGCTACATATAGTTGGCCATGGTAAAAACATTGCTTTTCCAAATGCACCCCTGCTACCTGAAATGTTAGCTTTGTTAATAGCAACATTAAAACTGGAATATTGAAATCGTTTGAGTTGAAACGGTAGGTCAGTGGAGATATTTGGAATTCGAGGTATGATAACACTATCCCTTTTCATGACATATGTTAAAACATTGGTATCAAGTATATTCTGCATCAGTTTTGTGATCCAAAGCCTCGTTCCTTTACATAATCGAGGAGCATCGAGATTTTGCATAACTGGTACATTTAGTTTTAATTAAAGTTTATGTGAGGGTAACCCGAAAGTTAAAGTGAATTTTAGAACTCCGTGGGATATGAAGTACTTTGTTCTTTATCCATGATTGTATTCATTGATAAATATTTCTTCATTTTCCCCTCCCCCACACGTCGTTTAAATTTTCAATGTTGATTTTATGGACAATGTCATTGTTAGGCACCAATATTGATCTTGCGCGCAACACTGACCCAAATTTGAATTTTGTTGCAAGCCCGGGTAAATTTGAGCAATAAGATTTACATCATTTTCTCTCTTCTACATTACAAAATTCTTTGGAAGTAAAATATAACCTCCAGCATTTGCGTCCAAACATCCATAACCGATTTTTCAATTGCGTCTCTGCATAATGTTCCAAATCTACGTCATTATGAAGATACTCTCGTATTCGTTTTCAGACAATTTTTCAAATTTTGCCCATAAGCTTGATGATTTAATAGACTGATTTCATCTGCGACAGGATTACAGGGGAGTTTTTGAAAATTCACCAGCCAATATTTAATAAAGTACCATTCCTCCTATAATATCTGTACTATCTCGTAAATCCTGAAGAGTCCGATTTAACGCTTCTATAGCTTTCTTTGAGACATTGTACTTTCATCCCACACTAAAATCTTGCATTTGGAAGCATCCTGCTTGAGAGCTATTTTTTCTGAAATTTCAGATGAGTGAATCTTCAAATGCAAGATTAAGCGATAATTTTAAAACTGAATGTGCAGTACGGCCGTTGGTCAGTAAAATCGCGGCTATACCAGAAGAAGCCATAGCAACTGCTATCTTCTGGGTTTTTCTGATGGTCATTAATAAGTTAAGCAAAAACGTTTTTCCTGTTCATCTAGGGGCGTCGAGAAAAAGAGTGCACCACTGCCGGATTCTATTTAACACTTGTTGGAAAACGTGACTTTGTTCTGGAGTTAATTGAGGGATAAATTCTGTTACTTGATGTTGCAATGCTATAAAATCGTAGTTTAATTCTCAAGCAATTTCATTATCGAAGCCATTTCCGTCGACACGTCTAGAATAATCATTCCAAAATCATGTAGCTTCCTTCCCAACCATTCTGAAAACCTTTATTGCGTTTCGTTGTAGATGTGTTGCATTGAAAGGCATATTTGCTTGTATTTGCGTGCAAAATATCTTCCGCCATGTAGTCTTTGTACTTTTTCCAAAAGATTTGAGGATTAGAAAGACCGAAGATGAAATAAGTATTGCGTAAAGCTCCTAATTTTATTCGGCGAGTGACATTGTATGGCTTCCTCCATAGTAATATCTAGTATATATCTTCAAAGTAATACTTCCACGTAAAATATCTAGGTTCAGTATAAGTGAAAAATTTTGTGCAAAATATGAATATTGTATAATTAGATTTAAAAAATTCAAAGTGATAAACATTCGAAAAATCAAACTTTTTATGAAACTGTCAATTAATATTACCCTAAAATTTTCAATATCACGCGCCGCAATTCGCTAAAACTTTATTTCGTTTCCCTCTTTAAAATGTGGAGAAAATTTGCATTAAAATATCTGGGATTGTGGAATAGAGAACTTTTTAGCTAACTTGGCGATATTTTCAAAGTTTGAGTTTTGACATTTAACAACTTAAGGCAATAAAACGTTATACGTTTAATAAAAAACCATTTAAATATTGCTTTTTGTAAAGATGCTAAATTACACTGTGTTTCAATTCACTGTGTTATAAATGTGAGAAATTTCCATTATTAAAAATTTCCATTATTGACCAAATGCAGAATTTTGCGCCAACTTGGTGGGGGAGTAAGCAAAGTCCCACGGTTTTACCCGCATAGTTTCCGTTCCCGTAGGAATATGGAAATAAAATATATCTTATGTTACTCTGATATGTAGCTTTCCATTAGTGAAAGAATTTTTAAAATCGCACCAGCCGTTTCCGAGATTAGCCGGAACAGACAGACAGACAAAAATTTTAAAAATTGATTTTTTGATATAAGTACCGTATATACCTTTAAATGCATTTAGTAAAAAGCTGCTAATTTGAAATTACAAACAGACACTTCAATTTTATTTATTTATATAGATTTTTTTAATCTTATTATACAATATTCATATTTTGTACAAAATTTTTCACTTTACTGAACCTAGATATTTTACATGGAGGTACTGCTTTGTAGATATACTATGGAGGCATCCATGCAATGTTACT
>BMAO01024594.1:0-23247 GCA_019973975.1 Trichonephila clavata
GCTAATCTTCTATTATGCTCTTTCTGCTCTTGAGTTAATGGCTTTTTACGATACTTTTTATATGGAATTATAACATTGCTTTGCAATTTTTGCCAACCTTGATATCCAGAATCGGCATGTTTTATGCTATCAAGTGGTAAATATTTTCTTGTTTCCTTATGCGAAAATCACTAATTCTACCACGGTATGACTTTGACACTGATAAAATTCTTCCTCCTTCTTCGATAATAATCTCAGTTTTCATAGTGTTGGTTCTTTTTTTCCTGAATATGATTTCTTCCGTTTTTTACTATCTTCTGGTCTCTGTATTTGCTGTTCTGTAACATCAGCCAAAATCTTCAGTGTTTTTTCTGGCGTCATACTTCTATCTTTTGTGATAGTAATACCAATTCCCACTGCACAACAAACGGATAGATAATAATAAAAAAAAAGCCATACTGAAGTAAGTAAAATAGCGAGGTTTAAATGGCATTAAGATCAAAATTATTGGATGAAAAAGTAGTAGAATCAGCAAAAGAAATGCTGAAGAAAGTAAGGAATAATGCATATGTTTCAAAAAAACTAAATGCTGTAATTGCAGCAAAAAAGTACAGTATAACGGCTGTAGCAAAAATATATTGCATTTCAAGAAGCGCACTAACTTCGTGGGTAAAACTCTTGAAATTTGGCAGAGAAGAAAAACTGTTTGCTCCTCCACAACGACGTAGAAAAACTAAATTAAATCAGGTTCAACTACAGCAAGTTGAAGTATGGATAGAAGAAAATCCCAACATTACTATTAAAGAAATGAGAATAAAGATTCAGGAAAAATTTGGTCTGAATGTCAGTAAGTCCACAGTGCACCGTAATATGCAAAGAATGAAATTTTCATATATTACACCAAGGCCAGTTCATAATGGACAAGATAAAAACAGACAGGAAGAATTCAAAAAAAAATCTCAATGAAATTATTGGCAAGTATCCTAAAAAAGAGCTGTTTTTCTTTGATGAATCAAGGTTTGGCACACATTCGAAAGTTGGACATGGGTGGTTTAAAAAGGGCACCAGGACGAAGGTTAAAATAAAATTAGGTAGGCAAAATTTTTATCTCTACAGTGCAATTAATCCCCAAAACGGAGAAAATTCTAGTTTGCTTGCACCAAATGTTAACACTGATTGTATGAATATATTTCTTGAGCAAATGTCACAATATTTAGGAACAAGAGAGGCTTTTTTAGTTATGGATTGTGCTAGTTGGCATAAGTCAAAAAATTTAAAGGTACCTAAAAATGTTGAGATTATATATCTACCACCATACTCACCTGAGCTCAATCCAGTTGAGAGGTTTTGGTTATATATAAAACAGAACATTTTGCGCAATAAGATATACGATACAATTGCTCTGCTTGAGGGTGCTTTGTGCAAATTTATTACTTCTCTTGCCAGCTCCACAATTAAACAACTCTGCAATGTCTCCTATTTGACTGACCAACAATGAGAATTGGTATAACTTGCCTTCATTTGTCATTCGCTCAAACTCACGTTGCCATACCTGATTTCTTTCCAATTTTCTTTTTGAGTTTTGATCTGATTTACCTTGAAGTTCTTTTATCTCCTTTTCCAATTCTTCTATTGCTTCTTTTACAGCACTCTTAAATGCCGGTTGCACTATTGAAATCATGTTATCGTGAGTACAAGAGAACTTGTATCTCGTACCGCCGTATTTAAAAAAAATATCACTAGTGCTTATTACTTCAACTGCAATTTCTATTCCCTTGTTTGGTCCCGAAGTTTTTGCTTTCAACTTTTTTATTGTATTTTGTGTTGCACTTTGAGCTAGATCGAAACCGATATTAGTACAGATAGTAAAGTCCTTTAGGTCACCATCTGCAAAATCTGGATTAATTTTAATCTTTAGATATGAAACAAAATATTTTGGAACGCTAAATTCACCACTTTTATTTTTTGAAAGCAATTTACCTACACCGATTTTTTCGCATTCATTTTGCTTGTGTTTGTTTTGTATAAACCTATGTACTATTTTTTCATTTTTCCTATCCTGAAAAACAATATCATCAAAACCCGTAGCTGATTCCATTTCTGTAGCTAAACGGAAAGAATATCCAACATCTACTGCACGTTTGAGAAGCAGCATTACCCACTTTAGTTGGTAGATATCACCATGAAGAGACCGCTTTCTTCCCCAAGCAGGATAAGTTTCAGGCATCCTCAACCTCACATAATTTTAAAAATAGTACCAACAAATGGTAAAAAAGTTATATGTCATGATATACAGATATCGTAACAAAGACCTTGGAATATCTACGAGATGTGCTGTTATGTAAATAAAAAAATGTGACTAATTACTTAATCTCTCACTCAAAATTGAATTCACCACATCAGGGCTGGCTTTTCCTTTGGTAAGTTTCATAACTTCGCCGACAAAGAATCCGTATAACTTTGTTTTACCGCTTTTGTATTCTTGAACTTTATCTTGGTTGTTATTGACGATTGTGTCGATAACTCCTGATATTTGACCTCTATCGGTTATTTGTTTTAGGTCTTGCTCTTCTATAATTAAAGATGCAGGTTTGCCAGTTTCAAACATACTATCGAATACCTGCTTGCCAAGTTTAGCAGAGATTGTTCCATCAACGATAAAATCTAAGAGTTCGGACAAAGCATTTGCTTTGATTGGGGAGCTCACAATATCAATACCTGCTTTATTCAAACGACCAAAAAGCTCTACGGTTAACCAGGTAACGGCGAGCTTTGAATCATGTTTTTTTATCAATTCCTCAAAATAATCAGCAATTGCTTTATCGGAGGTAATGACGTTTGCATCGTATTCATTGATACCCAATTCCTCAATGTATCGCAGCTTTTTTTGATCTGGCAACTCGGGCAAAGATGATTGAATTAAATCAATTTTATCCTGGCTTACCTCAACAGGTAATAAATCAGGCTCAGGGAAGTATCTATAATCGCTTGCATCCTCTTTGCTTCTCATCACTTTTGTTTTTCCCGAAGCAACGTCAAACAATAAGGTATCTTGACTTATTTCTTCTCCACTTTCTAAAATTTCAATTTGTCTTTGTATTTCATAGTCTATAGCTTGCACAATATAACGTATCGAGTTCAGATTTTTTATTTCACAACGAGTGCCAAATGTACTACTGCCTTTTAGGCGGACAGAAACATTTGCATCACAACGAAGTGATCCCTTTTCCATATCACCATCACATGAACCAATGTAACGCAAAATCTGCCTCAATTTTTTCATGCATTCTGCAGCTTCCGCAGATGAACGGAGATCTGGCTCTGAAACAATTTCCATTAAAGCAACCCCTGCACGATTTAACTCTACATAAGTTCTGCTTTCCTCATGAACGCTCTTTCCTGCATCTTGCTCTAAATGAATTCTCGCAATTCTTATTTCTTTTTCATTGTCGTTGATAAATACTCTACCGTTTTTAACTATTGGCTCAAAAAACTGAGTTATCTGGTAACCTTGTGGTAAATCAGGATAAAAATAATTTTTCCGATCAAAGTAAGAATACTTATTAATTTCTGCAGAAAGTGCAAGACCAGGCGTATTGCTTGCTCTATGCAGTAATAATTTAGTATTGGCAGCGTACCTGGCATTGCCGCATCAACTAGAGAAACTTGAGTGTTATGCTCAGCACCAAATTCCGTTGATGAGCTAGAAAATAGCTTCGTATTAGAAGAAACTTGAGCATGCACCTCAAGCCCAATTACCGCTTCCCAATCCTCTTTCGTCATGTATTTTATTTAAATGATAATCTTAATATTCTGCAAAATTAGCACAAAAAGTCAAAACAAAACTCATGTTAGCTAAGTGGTATGCAGATTGTTTTACCCATAGAAACGGGTTAAATGCAAAAGATTACTTGACAAGCTTCGCCAGCCCTCTTATCATAAAATTGAAGCTATTTATTTATCTTCTCTGTACAGATTAAATGACAAAAAAACTCACGTATCTGGCGTCTCATGTTTAATTTTTTGCACTATGTGCACCTTATGTCTTTATAAACTTCTACCTACATAAGCTGAAACGCGCTTATAAAGCGTTTAAAACATAAAAAAACGCCAACTTAAAAAATGGATAGTGAATAACTAGCTACCTAGGGTTCTTTTTGCCTTTTTTTCTGTTTAGTAAATTTCTTAACGTTTATAATTTAGATTAGTTGCGGTTTAAAAGCAACTGAATCGCGGTTATTAAGTGTTTAGAATAAAAAAACGCCATACTTGAAAGTATAATGTAAGTAATTAGCCAACCACGGGGCTCTTTTGCCTTTTTTTCGTTTGGTAAATTTCTTAATGTCTGTAGCTAAACGATAACCTCATCCCGCTACTTGTTAGCGGCCGAGATACCGCGAATGAATCGCGTATGACGTAGGATTGCTGTCATTCCAGTGCCAAGCACTGGGATCCAGCCTTTATTATTTGGTTGAAATTAAGTCTTCTGGATCCCAGTGTCAGCTACTTGGATGACACCATTCTTTTTCCTGGATTCCAGTGTCTGGGCACTGGAATGACATCCTCCCTTGTGGAGATTGCTCTCAATCACAATGTTCGTACAGCTATGCAAACACAAAGGTGTCATTCCAGCGCGTGACGCTGGAATCCAGTTGAGCTATTTCAACAAAAATACTGCATTTTGAGATGAACGTCTATTCTCACAGACTTATTTACAAGTATAACAATTAAAGTCTGGATTCCAGTGTCAAGCACTGAATGACATCATAGGGCACTGCCCTTTTGGATGGAAACCAGTGTCAGCTACTTAGATGATACCTTTTTTCTACTTAGTTTGGGTTATGCAAGAAGTCTATTGCATTCCTGAGCAATTTGATTCATTATTCTTTTTGTAAAAAATTTTCTTACTTTCTCTCCACTTTTTTGGTAAGGTCACTTTAAAGGAAGTCTAATAGATGCTACATAGAAATCCAGATGAGTTTCTAAAGTCTATTCCAAAAGATAAGCGCATAATGTGCCTTGACATGGAGAAAAGCAAATAGGCATAGCATTTAGCGATAAAACACAGCTCATAGCCACAGCTCATAGCATATATCACAGAAAAAATATGAGCAAAGATTTAGGTTATCTGCATAGAATATTCAAAGAAAATGAATCTGGATCAATGGTAATAGGACTACCATTAAAAATGGACGAGCAAGAAACTAAATGGTGTAAAACTATAATCCAATTCGCAAATAAAATAATAAAAAAATATAAAGTAAATATATACTTACAAGACGAAAGCTTCTCAACATCTATCGCAACTCATACACTAAAAATTACTGGAGTATCAATCACAAAATCGAAAAAAATAGATGATAAAATCTCCGCATGTATTATTTTGCAACGAACGTTAGACAAGATAAATACAATCAAATAGTTTTTCCAGATCTGGAAATCTTCAAACTGAATCCCATATAAAAGTTACTCAACAAAACAAGAACCTTTCGTATAAGCATGACAAATTGCTACAGCAAGAGCGTCAGCAGCATGGTGGCATTTTATACTCAAATTTTTAACTATTTGCTTCACCATAAATATAATCTGATCCTTATCAGCATGGCCATTTCCGGTAATGCTTTTTTTTACATAGTTTGCATCATATTCATTCATAGTTAGCTTTGTTATTTTTAACGCTAAAATTACAACCCCTCTTGCATATCCTAAAGTTAGTGAAGATTTAGGATTTTTATTAACAAAAATTTTTTCTACTGCAGCTTCATTCGGAGAGTATAGGGAAATTACTTTCTTTAATTGTTCAAAAAATTATATGTAGGCGTTCACCTGTACCCAATTTACCATCAGTTGATATGGTACCGCCGCCCAAAAATTCAATATTATTTTTTTCGTTCAGGCTGATAATGGCCCACCCAGTCTTGCTTATTCCTGGATCTAGACCTATTATTTTAACCACTTAATAAACGCTTAACCAATAGACAAACAAAAATAAAAATATCCAGACTACATCTACAAAGTGCCAATACCAGGAGGCAAACTCAAAGCACAAATGGTCCTGAAGTGTAAATTGGCCTTTCCGTGCTCTAAATAAACACACTGATAAAAATATTATTCCTATTATAACGTGTGCGCAGTGAAAACCGGTAATCATATAAAAATTGGATGTATAAATAAGCTTTTCTCCTGTTTCTTGTAGAGAAAAACTCGCTTCATGATACTCTATTGCTTGCACTATTATAAAAAAAACCCAAGCAATATAGTTATGGACAGCATTTTAATCATGCTCTTTTTATCATTTTCAAGTAAAGAATGATTTGCCCAAGTAATTGTTGTACCAGAAAGCAATAATATTAATGTATTCATGAATGGTAGTGACCACGGATCAGGTGGCAAAATTCCCTCAGGGGGCCATTCAACTTTTTTGCAGGAGAAAACGCCTCAAATAAAAAAACTGGATCAAGCCAGGCTTTAAAGAATGAACAAAAGAACACTATAAAAATACGACCTCCGAGAGAATAAACAAGTACATTGCAAATTTGAGTCCATGTTTTACAATGGCAGTGTGACATTTGTCATAAATGGCCTCCCTTATTACATCTCTCCACCAATAAAACAGCACCCTGATACTGCGGAGATTCCCAAAACTAAACAAAACATTCCGACAATTTGTTTATGAAGCGCGCCAACTAATCCAAGTGCAAGAATAAGAATTGCTGCTGATATAGCAATTGGCCAAGGACTTGGGTCCACTAAATGAAAATCATGTTCTTTACTTTTCATAGCATTTTAAAAAATACTTACTAAGGATACAAATTAGCTTAAAATTGTCAATGTTCCTTAGGAAATTGATTGAATCTTGAAAAATTATATGCACTGTCCCAAAAGTCTAACTCAAATTGTGCGCTTATCCTAATAACTCAAGCATTCTACTCCTTTCATTTACTCCTACCTTTTTGCAATATTCATCAACAATATTCTCTAAAGTAGCGTACCCATATTCCATTAAACTACCGCTATAAAAATCAAACCAATCCTTATATTTGTTATTTTCCTTGAACCCACTTTTCATATTATCAGTAACAGTTTTGTATATAAACATGCAAGAATATAAAACCGTTACAGCTTCATAGGTATCGCTATATGAGATGGATAAAAGAAAATTGGTAAAATTGAAACATGCAGGAGATTTTTTTCCACGCCTTACACCATATATAGTAAAGTAGTGATCACACAAGAACTTATTAACAGCTATTGAACCTTGTGCCACTTTAGCAAGAGAGATTACATCATTATGATCTTCTATTCTGGAGGCAGTAGTCAATATGTACGAATATAACCATCTAAAAAACAGCGCATCCTGCTGAATATAGAACTTAAAACTCTCTATATTTAAAGTACCGTTCATCAACTCAACATTAAAAGGGTGATTAACTATATCCCTTAAAAGATTTGATCCATAACAACTCTTAATTATACTACTAAACATATAAAATGCTAAAAACTACGATTCTGACACGAGTTATCCTATGTTAGATCATAAGTTGCTACCTGCTTTATAATACACTTCATTCCAAAATTCCATCTCAAGCTGCAGCCCATCACGAAAGAATCCTAGCATGTTTTTTCGTTCATCATTATTGGATTTTTTATATAGATTATTCATAATGCTAGTTACATCATCAATCATGGTATTTGCCTCGTCAGAGCTAAAAAGATCTATCCATTTTTGATATTTGTTATCAGCAGTAGTTTTACTTTTCACAATATGACAAACAACTATTTGATATATACAGAAACACGGATAAGAAGCTGCTAAACCTTCAGCAACAGAATTATGATATGCAATACGTACGAAGAAGTTAGTAAAAGCCGAGCAAGATCTCGATTTTTTGTGGCTATCAGATAAACCACAATCTGCAAAATGTTTACTATAGTAATCTCGTGTGGCAAAAGTGCCCACAGCTACACAAATCAATTTATTCATTATTTCAACATCATTAAACTTAGCTGCAATAATCAATAAAGCACGAGTACAGTCTACTACATACAAAAAATCCTGCTGAAGATAAAATTTGAACTTTTCATAATCTAGCGTATTGTTCATTCAATTCAACATTGAAAGGATGTTTTTTATTTCTTCAATGAGGTCAGATGATTCTCTTATAGCAATATCGTAGAACTCTTCTTTTGGATCATTACGCATTTTGTAAGCCTCATAAATATTAAAATTGCCATAAATATGATATAATTATCATAAAAATCTAATTACACTTTAATGATAAGCTATTATATCAGTATCGGGCTATAAATCAAAACTTTAAAGCAGTTCTATTTTTATCTTCCATATTGAATTCTCTACAAAGATCAGCAGACAAGTTCATGCTTTCCCAAGAAAATCCACCGTCATTTTCTGACTCTTTACCAAAATGTCCATAACAGGCTGTACGTTTATATATAGGGCGATTAAGCGATAAATGCTTGATTATGCCTTTTGTTGATAAATCTATACTATTCTCGATAAACTCTTTAATTACTCTTTCCTCCACCGCATTCATACCAAATGTATCAATATAGAATGAAGTAGGTTGTGATATACCAATTGCATAAGAAAGCTGCACAAGACAACGTTCAGTTAAACCTGCAAAGACAATATTTTTAGCAAGGTATCTTGCCATATAAGCTGCAGATCTATCAACTTTGGTTGCATCTTTTCCGGAAAATGCCCCTCCACCGTGTGGAATATAACCTCCATAGGTATCAACCATAATTTTTCGTCCGGTTAATCCACAATCACTAACCGGCCCACCAATAACAAATCTACCAGTTGGATTGACTAAGAGATTTTTCTCAGGACATATCCACCCTTTAGGTAAAGATGAAACTATGTAAGGATAAATTATTTCTTTTACTTTTGATTGATCCAAATCCTCAGGGTGCTGTATTGAGACAATAATACTTTCAGCACGTACCGGGAGGTTATTCTCATATGCCAAAGTGATTTGTGACTTTGCATCTGGACCAAGTTTTGCTTCTTTAACTGCGCTCATGATATTTTTCAGAATCAAGTGTGCATAAAAAATGGGTGCTGGCATAAGGCTTTCTGTCTCTGTTGTTGCATAGCCATACATTATGCCCTGATCCCCAGCACCTTGATCCAACCCTATTGCAATGTCATTTGATTGCTCATGCAGCAGTATATTTACCTTCACTTTTCTCCAGTGGAAACCATCATGCTCATAACCAATATCTTTTATTGTATTCCGTACAATACTTTCAATCCTGCTATTTTTGATGTTAGGTCCAAATACTTCCCCAGCTATAATAACGTTATCTTTGGTGACTAAAGTCTCTATTGCAGCTCGCGCAAAAGGATCAGTGAAAAGGTATTCATCAAGTATTGCATCTGAAATTTGATCTGCTACTTTATCTGGATGACCAGCCGCCACTGATTCACTGGTTACTAAATTTTTATATAAACTCATGTTTTTGCTTATACAATACCAAAACCGCTATAAAAAACACAGTTAGTAATTACTAAATGGTGGGCCTGGGAAGAGTTGAACCTCCGACCTCACGCTTATCAGGCGTGCGCTCTAACCACCTGAGCTACAGACCCCTGATTTATTCAAGCTGAAGCTTTCATATTATCTGTAGGCAAGATATCAATAAAAGTCTTTTTATTTGCTGACCTTCTAAAGCTGACCCAGCCTTCTACTTTGGCAAAAATCGTATGATCTTTACCTATACCAACATTCTTCCCAGGATGGAATTTTGTGCCTCTTTGGCGCACAATTATGTTACCAGGAATAACCTTCCCATTCTTCTTTATTCCTAACCTACGACCTGCTGAATCTCTACCATTACAGGAACTACCACCTGATTTTTTAGTTGCCATATCTTACCTCTTACTTTTGAAGATTAATTTCATTGATACGAAGAACAGTTATATACTGCCTATGACCAGTCTTTCTACGGTAATTTTTTCTTCTTTTCTTCTTAAAGATTATAATTTTTTCTCCTCTACACTGCTCCAATACTTCAGCTTTAACAGTAGCATTAGATGAATAAGATAAGCCATTATTTGAAACACAAATCACCTTATTGATTTCCACTTCTTTTTTTTCTTCAGCTTCTAACTTCTCTACCTTTATTATACTGCCTTCTTTTACTAAATATTGCTTTCCACCAGTCTCAATTACTGCAAACATGATAAATATAAATTATTGTTATTAACTTTAATCGTAAACGATGTCATATATGCTGTCAATATAAATAAAAAGCATGACTTAACGTTCTTTTTGAGCCACTTAAGTACTCTTAAGTAGATTCGAAAACAGGGCTTGCATTATGATCTAA
The DNA here is from genome assembly GCA_019973975.1 of Trichonephila clavata. Lineage (NCBI taxonomy): Eukaryota > Metazoa > Arthropoda > Arachnida > Araneae > Nephilidae > Trichonephila > Trichonephila clavata. The sequence goes on from BMAO01024594.1 coordinate 10,336, forward strand.
AAGTAATTCTACGAGCTCTTAATACTTTTCAACAGTCCTGTTATTAGGGAAATTTGCTATAATTACAGAATAAAATAGAACTACTTTATTTTCTTTATCACTTGTCTTTCTCTTGCTATTGCAAGACTTTTCTCTGGCACATCCTCAACTATGACGCTGCCCGCTGCAATTACAGATTCATCATGAATATTAAGTGGTGCAATGAGTGAGCTATTGGCACCAATAAAGCAATTGCTTCCTATGTTCGTTTTATGTTTCTTTTTCCCATCATAATTACAAACAATAGTACCTGCTCCTATATTACTCCTCTGCCCTACTTTAGCATTTCCTATATAACTTAAGTGTTTTATTCTAGTGTTTTGACCAACTTCACTTGTTTTCACTTCCACAAAATTTCCTATTTTTGCCTTATTACCAATTGTTGTGTTTCCGCGTATTCTGGTAAATGGACCGACCTCAGCATTACTTTTAATTAAGCAGTTTTCTAAATGCGAAAATGGCAGTATTTTCGCACCAGACTCTATTTTCACTCCAGTACCGAAAAAAACATATGGGTAAATAACTGAATCTCTGGCAATTTGCGTATCAAGAGAAAAGAAAGCAGTCTCTGGTGCAACAAGCGTTACTCCGGAGTCGGTAAAAACTTTTCTTTTATTTTCTTGAAAGTAAAATTCAGCTTTTATAAGGTCATTTCTGTTATTTATTCCAGTTGCCTCTTCTCCACCCGTAATAACGTAACCGACATTTAAATTACTCTTCACTGCAATAGAAACTATATCAGTCAAATAATATTCATGAGTTGAGCTATTGCACTCTATTTTCTCCACCAATTCACGTAAATTCTTTGCATATGCAACCATTATTCCAGCATTGGCAAGAAACTCTTCATGATTATTTTTATCACTCTTTGCTTCTACGATTTCTCTTAAGGAACCATTCTCAACAATTAACCTACCGTATTCTTTATTGCTTGTCCTAAAACCTAGGCAAACTAGAGCCTTGCCTTCTAAGCAACTAATCATTTTAGTTATTGTGCTGCTTTTTATGAGCGGAGTATCTCCATACTGCACAACAACTATGCTTGAATCTGGCAATTCTCTTAGGTTTCTCATTGCAGTTTTGACCGCATCTCCCGTGCCAAGTGTTAATTCTTGTGTAATTAACTGTATATCCTTAAAGCACTTTAGTCTTTCAATTAAAGGCAGATCAACTACAACAGCAATATTTTCAGGATTTAACTGTTTTGCATTGTAAATGACATGCTGGAGCATGGAAAAATTGCCTATTTTGTGCAGAACCTTAGGCAAATCTGAATTCATCCGCCTGCCATGCCCGGCAGCAAGTATGATGAAAGTATGAGCTTTATTTATCACTTATCTTAAAGATGAAAAATGAAAACCATAATGATCAAGCCAACTGATTTTGTTATCGTAAAAGCTTCTTAGGTCGCTAATTTGATATTTTAGCATCGCAAGCCTTTCTATACCAATGCCAAACGCAAAACCATTGTATTTAGTATGGTCTATTCCAACATTTTGAAAGACATTTGGATGCACCATACCACATCCAAGCACTTCTACCCATTTACTACCTTTATAACTTATGTCCACTTCCGCAGAGGGTTCAGTAAAAGGAAAAAAACTATTACGAAAACGTATCTTCAGCCCTTTATCTCCAAAAAACTTATTAAGGAAGTGATGAATAGTAAATTTTAACTGGCCCATATTGACATTCTCATTGACATATAACCCCTCTATTTGATGGAACATAGGGGTGTGAGTTGCATCAAAGTCGTTTCTGTATACTCTACCTGCGGCTACGATTTTAATTGGGAAACTTTTTGTTTTTTCCATGGTTCTAATCTGTACAGATGAGGTGTGAGTGCGCAGTACCATTCTTTTATCGTTTATTTTATTCTTTAAGTAGAAGGTATCTTGCTCCTCTCGCGCAGGATGATGACTTGGAGTATTCAGTGCATCAAATACATGAAATTCATCTTCAATATCAGGGCCATCAACTGCTTTAAAACCCATATGTGCAAAAATAAGCTTTACTTCATTTATAACCTTACTGAGTGGATGGACCTTGCCCATTTTTTCTGGTCTAACGGGCAACGTGATATCAACCGCCTCATTCTGCAATTTAAAGTTAACTTCTTTGGCTTTTAGTGCATTTTCCTTATTCATTATAAGCTGATCTAGCTTATTACGTAAAACGTTGATAACTTCGCCTAAATTGCGCTTTTTTCCTGCGTCTTCTATCTCTTTTAAGTTGTCAAAATAAGCTTTAATTACACCCTTTTTTCCCAAATATGATAGCCTGACTTTTTCTAAATCTTGTAAAGAAGAAGCATTCTCAATTTCAGAGAGCGCTTTATCTTCAAGTGAAGGTATTTCATTCAGTAGCTCTTTATTCATCTTAGAAACGCTGGCTTAAACTTTAATTATAGTAAAATCTTGAATAGCATCAACAATCTAAAAACTGTCCCATTTTAATTATTAATTTATTGACCAATTAGTTTTTTTTATTTATCTTTGCGTTGATGAATTTGCTGTATCAACCATGCACAACAGTGACATTGAAACTGATAATAAGTACAAAATAGAGGATTTACCTAAGTCCTTTAAGGAAAGATCCAAAAACATAAGTAAAGCATTTTCTAGCAAAATAATTAAGATCAGTACCATTCGCTCGAGAAGTATTGAAAGTAATATACAAGAATTTTCATTTGAGCTAACAGCAACAGGTAAAGACACCTTTAATACAAGACCATTTCAAATAAAATCTTTAATTGATTTTTTTAAAATCTGCCTTTCTCGGGAAAAAAATTTTACAGTCAACATAAAAGTACCAAAAGAAAGTGAAAAATTATACAATAACTACCATAAAGCTAATAAAACTGTAGAAGAATTCATAAGTAATGCTCCAATTCAAATCCTCCTGCAGGGTATAACAATAACGCTACAAACAGACGTTAAAAACATCAATCTCGGTAGCTTGCAACAAATCGAGATATTCTTAGATGAGCAGCTAAAACATTTAGAAGAAGCCAAAAGTGAGGAGCAAAGTCAAGATACATTACAAGTAGAAGAAACTGAAAATAAAAACGAAAATGTGGTTGAAAAAAGGAACACGCAAGATAAACAAATTGTGCAAGGTTCGTTTGGCTACAATATAGCAAGTAACAGAAAGCAAATTACACGTGCACCAGTAATTGTTGCTGCAATGTATGAAAATGTTTCCTGGTTTAGATCTCTTTTCCATCTACCAAATTTTGTTGATAAAACACAATGCTTTTCTCCACAACTGCCTAAATTTTTTATACAGAGTAAGAATATGCCATCCGGTGTCATTCCAGCGCTTGACCAAGCAGAAAAAGAACCAGTGTCAGCTACTCAGATAACAGAGGATAGTATAGGAAATCTAGCACCTCAAAAAACAGAGCAGAATATAGGTCAAACTAGGTCACACACAGATTATTTTAAGGCTAATAGAAAAAAGAAACCAAAAAAGCAGGCTACAGAACTATCGGAAGAGGAAAAACAATCAACTATAAAACAAGCTCAACTTGATGCTAGAGTAGCTATGATAGATAATTTGGCTGAGCACAAGGAAAAAAAACTCGATGAAATATTTATTGAAGTGATGAATGGATACAAAAATCAAGATCCAGAAATATTTCACAATATTTTCAACTCAGTGTTTAATATTGTTTACTTTCAAGATAAACAATTACATGAAATATTAGAGTCAGGTGAGATATCAGAAGTATTACAGATACTCGAAAGGCCACAACCTCTTAATAACTCACTTTTAGAGCATGTCTTCAAACTTAAGAATGAGCTAATTTGTGAAGCATAATAGTGATCATATTGAAAAAGATGTTGTTTTTTGAAGTGAGAGGAGAATGCTCATAATCCTTACTCATACGTCTAAAATTGGAGAGCCAAGCAAAGGTTCTTTCAACAATCCAACGTTTAGGAATAACCTGAAATCCTGTATCAACTACTTTCTTGGTAATCGTCAATAAACATCCAGTTTCCAATAAACAGCGGTTTTGCAATTTACCTGTATATCCTTGATCAGCAAAAAACTTACGTAATGTTGGAGCTTTGCATTTGGCTTGAACAAAAAGATTTAGTGCACCATCACGATCTTGAATGCTTGCACTGTGTACTTCAGCAGCAATTACAAGACCTAGAGTATCTACAACGATGTGGCGTTTTCTACCCTTTACTTTCTTGCCAGCATCATATCCTCTGGATCCCCTTTTTGAGTGGTTTTTACTGATTGACTGTCAATTATTCCTACTGATGGAGTTTCATTCTTACCAATTATCTTTCTTAGTTTTTTAACTAGAAAATCGTGAATTTCTTCCCATATTCCACTTTTTTTTAAACGCGAATTACAACTATACACGGTTTTCCATGGTGGAAAATTCTTAGGTAGTTGTCTCCATTGACAGCCTGTTCTCATCACATAGCGGATTGCGTTAATAATTGTTCTAATACTGTGTTTTCTTGGTCTGCCGGTCTTTTTAGGTTCAAAATATTGCTCTATCATCTTCCATTCTTTGTCACTTATATCGCTTGGGTACATTTAAAATATATCTTATAACACACTTCTTAACTCCTTTCTAGTTAGTTTGAAGACATGCTCTTAGGTAAAGAATATTTACAAAAACAAGTATATAGAAAAAAAGAGCAATTGCTCAAATTAGTTTCAGGTGTTTATATATAACAACCTTGTATCTTGAAAAAAGCATCTAATGCTTTAAGCTTAAGCACTAGATGGAGAAGGGAAAAACTCTGTTGCTAGCCTTAGATATAAAATCTGTATAGGAGACAAGAGTTCCCTTCTCAAAGTATAGGCTGGACGGTATCGTAGAAAAACCTAAATGGTTCTAATTCTGTATTCACAAGGTTAGCCCTACTTTTCATTTTAAATAGTAACGTATGGGGTTATATATGATCAACAACTTTTTGGGCATAGACATATCAAAAGATCGCTTTGATGTTTATCTCTCATTCATAAGTAAAAAAGGAAAACGTGAAACTAGGAAAAGAAGCTTTAAGAACGATGATAATGGGTTTCAAGGTCTACTGAACTTTCTACAAAAACATAACGTAGAACAAGTGAAAGCTTGTATGGAAGCTACTGGTTGTTATAGCGAAGCTTTGGCTGAATTTCTACACAATTCTGGATATTTTGTTAGTGTTGTAAATCCTTATTGTATTAAATCTTATGCGAGGAGTAAGCTTGTAAGACAAAAGAATGATCAGACCGATGCAGAAATTATTGCTGATTATTGCCAAAGACAGGAACCTTCTCGTTGGACACCACCTTCTCCTGAAATGAAAAAATTAAAACATCTTTATCGTTGCTCGGTTGCGTTAAAAGATGAGTTAACATTAGTAAATAACCACTTAGAAAAAAAAGAGAGACTTCCCAAAGAAGTTGCAAATGCTTGGGAAGACCTTGCAATGAATATAGCTCAAAAAATAGAAACAATAAAAAACTCCGTACGTGAACTATTAAATCGACACAAAGAATTGTTGGAAAATTTTCAACTTCTATTGACTATTCCAGGCATAGGAGAAGAATCAGCAACAGCTATTTTAGCTGAAGTTCCTGACACAAAGGCTTTTAGAGATGCCAGGCAATTGGCAGCATATGCAGGAGTTATACCGAGAAATATAACATCAGGTTCCTCTGTATATGCCAAACCCAGATTAAGTAAATCAGGTTCACGAACACTACGTAAGGCAATGTATTTTCCTGCTATAGTAGCTAAAAATCACAATCCTATTATTATGACTTTTTGCAAGAGATTAAAAGAAAAAGGCAAGCATAATATGGCCATTGTGGGAGCTGCGATGCGTAAGTTACTCCATATTGTTTTTGGTGTTCTAAGTTCAAAGAAGGCTTTTGATTCAGACCATATCAAAAACTATAGGGCTAAAAGGTTGGCTGAAGGTTTAGTGCTTTAAAATCAAAAAATGCTTTCTATCACATCTTATGTGAAATAGTATCTTACACAAATTTATTGAATGTAGTTGGTTAGTGGATATGTTGATAAGTAAATTTCTGCTGTCTTATATGTAACTAATTTACTTATCAACATATCCACTAACTATAATCTGTGTACTGCTACACAGGATGTAAATTGAAAGTATTTTTTGATTTTATGATGTAACTTGAGCAATTTTTATAATTTTTTTGTTGACTGGTGAGACGGTATCTCCTATGCAACATAAAAATACTCCTCATAAATCTACAAACCCTTTACCAATTAAAGATCCTTCATCAGCAACAAATGAAGCTACACCTACTAACATTACACTCAAATCACCATTAAAAACTGTATTTTCCTCAAAAAAGGCTTATTTTTGTCTATTTATAATAGTAGCATCTGCATCAACACTTTGCTTATGGCATTTTCCATTAGGAAAAGTGTCAATGTTAAAAGGATTAGTGCCACCAGAAAAAAGAGAAAATATTGGGTTAGCATTGAACATAGGGTTACCAATATTAATCGCGCTGTGTATTTTGAATTTAGCTCACTTTATATATTCTGAATATTCTATAGAATCTATTGAACAAGTAAGTGAAAACGATCCCCTTTCTCGCGCCTATAGCTAGTGTAAGCTCAGTTTTCCTACGTCATACCGTCACGAACCGTCATACCGCGATCCATTCGCGGTATCTCTAGATCCCGCTAACAAGCAGCGGAATGACGAATTTGTCGTTTTTTAAATCGTCGGTAAACTAGAATTACTTTAGCTATAACAAAATAGAAGTAAGTTGTTGTAAAAAATTTTTCATAGTAAAATTATTTATTTTCACCATATGTTTAAAGGGATTATTACGGATATTGGAACTATAACTGACACTACCACTCACCCCAACTCTGATCAAATTTTCCATATCAAAACACAAAATTTATCCTCTATAAGTAAAGGAGATTCAATAGCTTGCTCTGGTGTGTGTTTAACTGTTGTTGATATAATGAGCGATATATTTACAGTCCAAGTGTCTCAAGAAACTATGAAGGTTGCTAACTCAAATACGTGGAAGATAGGCAAAAAAATAAATCTCGAACAAGCAATGAGATTAAGTGATAAGATCGATGGCCATCTAGTTCAGGGTCATGTTGATGGGATAGTAAAAATTTTAACAATCGAACGAAATTTAGATTCTCATGAAATTAAACTATCGTGCCCACAAGAATTAATTAAATTTGTTGCAAAAAAAGGCTCCGTTACACTAAATGGGGTTTCCCTCACAGTGAACTCAGTTATCACCAGACCCCTTTCGAAATTTGTTTGTGGTGAGAAATTTTTAGGAGAAGCACAGGCGAGCACCGCAGAATACTTAAATGTATTTGAGGAGCACAGTCAAGCTTTGACAACAAAATTGCCATCAGAAATCGAATTTCAAAAGGGGTCTGCCGAATTTACAGTAAATATAATTCCCTACACATGGGAAAATACAACTTTTCAGTACAACAAAATAAATGATTATCTGAATTTAGAAATTGACATGATCGCTAGGTATTTAGATCAATTGATGCAGCATAAATACAATTAATTTTACAACCTTGTTATTTACAACTATTATATCTTGAAAACCATATAGATATAAAATATGCTTTTCGATAGCCTAATTATCTTCATTGTTGTTCTATGCATAATAATCTCGGTAACTAGAGGTTTTATAAAAGAGCTATGCGCACTAATGTTTCTATTTTTATCAATTTTTCTGACAGCTAATCACTATGATTTTTTCACTCCAAATTATAGTAAATATTTTGATTCTAAAGTTATACTAAACATACTTTCTACAATCTCTGTATTTATTATACTTAATCTTATATTCATGATAATAAACAACTGGCTAATGTACATATTATCACCCATAAGGTTGGGGTTTATCGATAGAGTTACTGGAATCTTTCTCGGAGTGCTTAAAGGAATATTGCTCTCTTATGTATTATTTTTTGCTGTGCACTTATATTGCTATACAGTATATGACAAAAAAGAGGAACATTCTGAAATAAAAGCAGAAGACATATTGCCTAATTGGATAATAAATTCACACTCTTATCAGGCTTTATTTGTTACAGCAGAAGAAGTAATTGACATGTATATACCAGAGTCGTTGATACTAAAAATAAAAGAGATCGGTGGAGAAATGGTTGATCAAGAAAAACCCAAAAACAATAAAAAAGAAGAGTAAATATTTATTTATAAATATGTTCATTAGGAGTATTCAAAAAGCCATATGTGTCAGGTTAAGAGCACTCCTCTCTTATAATTTACGTGTTTAAGAATAACTTCTGCTAAACCTTTACTAATTCCAGGTACGTTTTGAATTTCAGCCAGAGAAGCTTTGCTTATATTTTTCACTGAACCAAAATAAGACATCAACGCTTTTTTTCTTTTGTTGCCAATGCGGGTATTTTGCTTAATTGTGAAACTATAAACTGTTTATCGCGTTTTTTTCTATGTGAAGTTATCGCAAAACGGTGGGCTTCATTACGCAGCGATTGTAAGTAAAGCATGACTTTGCTGTCATTTGCCAGACTGAATTCTTCCCTGCCCAGCATATAAAATCTTTCATTTCCTGCGTTACGATCAGGACCTTTTGCCATACAAGCAAAAGGAACGTTTATATTCAATACTTCCAGTACATTCTGTACTATGGAAACATGTCCTGGTCCACCATCAATCAGTAAAAAAATCAGGTATTATGCCTTTTATATTGCCGGAGAAACGTCTGGTTAGCACTTCCCTCATCATTTTATAGTCATCGCCTGAAAATTTTTCCTTTATAGTAAATTTTCTGTACTCACTCTTTAAAAAACCCTCCTGCCCTGCAACAATCATCACACCAATTTGCTGGCTTCCAGAAATATGGCTATTATCATAAACCTCGATACGCTTTGGAATGTTTTGGTAACAAGAAGATTTTGCTAAGCTCCTCAAGCTTTTCTAGGTTATTTCTATAATCGATAAGCTTCTGCTCTAAGCTATGCTGAGAGTTATCATAAACAAATTTCAATAAATCACGCTCTTTTTTATTCTTTGCATGCAGAACTTTTACTGGCTTTTGAGCAACCTTATATAGTGCTTGTTCTATAATTTCCTTATCCACAATAGAATCTGGAACGTAAATTTGTATTGGAGGTATGTTAGCTGAATTATAAAAATTGACCAAAAAGGTGGATAAAATTTCATCATTTGAGTGATCACCACAGTTCTCGGCAAAGTAAGGAGTGCTGCCGTAGTTGTCTTTATTTCTAAACGATAACACACTAATACATGCTAGATCCTCTTCACGTACAATACTGAAGAAATCTGCATCTTTTTCAAAAGAAAAATCCGTGTGCTGTATTTGAATTTGCTCAAGAAACTTTACCCGATCTCTATATATAGCAGCAAGCTCATAGTTTTCTTCACTGCTGCACTTTCTCATTGTGAAAAGTAACTGTTCTTTCACTTCCTTATTTCTTCCAAGCAATGTATTTCGTGCCTGTTTTACTGATTGGCAGTAGTCGTCTTTTGTGATTTTGTTTATGCATGGTGCTGAGCAGCGCTTAATTTGATATTCAATACATGGTCTTTTTGTTGAGGAAAAGTATTGATCTGAACATACTCTTAGGAGAAAAGATTTTTGCAATGACAATATAGTTTGCTTAACAGCAGCGGCAGATGTAAAGGGACCATAATAATGAAACTCATTTTTCTTAAATTTGCCTCTATATTTTGCTATTCTTGGATAATCGTGCTTGGAAATTGTTATATAAGGATAAAATTTTCCATCCTTGAGCACAATATTATAAAGTGGTTTCAATGATTTTATTAGCTGTGCTTCAAGAAGCAGTGCTTCGATTTCATTCTCAGTGATGAATATTTCAACCTTAATAACCTGTAAGAGCATAACTCTAATTCGTTCAGAAAGGTTTTCGAATTGAAGGTAGTCGGATAACCTTGACTTTAAGTTTTTTGCTTTTCCAACATATAAAACTTTATTCTTATCTCCAACCATCTTATACACGCCACAGGATTGTGGAGATGATTTGATTTGTTCTTTATATTGCCTGAGCAATTTATCCATTGTTTAAACTGTATGAGGTTAAAATCTGCTACTAAATGAAAGATGGAAACTACATTTCAAGCAAAGATAATCTGTTTCTTCTCAGCTTATCAGAATCACAGTTAATCTTTATACTGTCCATAAACTGATTGATAAACGGAGCAAAAACCAGCAAGTTCATCAAGTGCTACATTAAAGTGGTTATTTTTTATCGCTTGTTTTATGTTTTTACAAGCAGTTATAAGCACAATTTGATAGCGCAATTTCTTCACTTTCAATCAAAAACCTCTTACCGTAAGATGCACTATAAGTAGTGCCATCACTTTCCTTGCTTTGCTCATCATGTTACTGACTCTTTTGTAAGTGCTTAGAATTTGTTCACCTTCTGGAGTACTAAGATAACGATCCAATATAACAGTTCGCTTTTCTGCCTGTCAGCAGATCATTAATATCGATTTTATATAGTATTGAATCTACAACATCTTGCCTTATATCTCTATTTTTTAAAATAACCTTGAATCTTTCTAAGCAAAATCTAAAATACTAGTTCTGAAATTTGTTTTCTATTCGGCTTATCAACTGACGCTGTATTTTTATTAAATAGAAGCCTTGAATATAAAGATACTGACTTGTCTATCATTAGCCTAATTGGAACATGCAAATTATTTTCAAGTATTGTCCTAATTATACCAATTGTCATTCTCCGCAAACCAAATTGATCATACGAACCAGAGATTTTCTCACCTGCTGCAATTAAACCAACTAAGCTATCCACTTTGTCTGCAATTGACACAGCAATTGCAGAAGGAGATTTAGGACACTCCTGCTCTGGCCCGATTGGCTTATAATGCTCAGTTATAGCTTCCACTACTTCTTTATCTTCTTGAAAATAGAAGCATAATATCCACCATTACTCCTTGTAATTCTGGAAACTCTCTGACTATCGATGTTGCCAAATCAGCTTTTGCCAAATATGCAGCACGTTCAACTTTTATCAGCGAAGCATGTGGAATAAATATAGCTATATACTTTGACAGAGCCGTAATACGCTTCACCTTTTCCCCCACGCTGCCAAGTGAAGCATGAAATAATATCGAACCTAATTTTTTGACATAATAATCTAGATTTTCCTTTTTATCTTGAGATATTAAAAATTGGGCATCAGCAAGACGTGCTTCTAATATTCTTTCGTGCCCTTTAACAACTTCACCATTGTTGACGTTGACAACAGTGACAAAGTGTGAAATTCTCTTTCCATTACTTAAAGCAAGGTATTTTTGTTGTGTATTAACTATACTAAGTATTACTTCCTTCGGTAATCCAAATGACTTTTCTTGATTCACTTCACCAAACAGTACGATTGGCCACTCTATAAGCCCTGTCAATTCATTTAGTAAATAATCATTTTTCTCAAGTTGTAAATTCTGCTCTTTTGTGAATTTATTAATCTGATCTAGTATAAATTGCTTTCTTTTGTCCATTTGGAGAATTACACTGTTTTTTTCTAGCAATTCAAAATAGTCTTTAGGTGCTTTAACAGTTAACGCTGTACCACTTGAGAGAAATCGATGGCCATATGTTGTGTTAGATGCTGTGATCCCTGCAAAAGACACAGGTATTATTTCGTCATTTAAAATGCATAAAATGTTTTTGATTGGCCTAACCCACCTTTCTTTTCCTTCGCCCCATCTCATGCTCTTCAACCAAGAAAAGTTTTTGAGCATTTCCTCCAGTTGATTTTTGAGGAATTCTCTGATGTTAAATGAGCAGCTTTCTCTTTTAATGAAGTAAAAATCCTCATTATTTACTTTTCGAACGAGCAAATCTTCTTCATTTTTCTGATATTTTCTTAAAAAACCTTCGATAGCACTTTTTGGTGCGTTAATGTTTGGTCCCTTAACTTCGTTATTGGAATCCTTTAGCTCCAAAGCATTTATGTTGTCGACAAATAGGGTAATGCGACGTGCCGTTATAAAAACCTCCATTGATGTAAATTTTACATTATTTTTGTTAAAAACATTGGCAATACAGCTTTAACTTGAGTTGCAACTACATTCTGCATTCTCGGTGGTATTTCTTCTGAAAGGCACTCAAATAATAACTGCAACGACATACGCTATTTACTCATGTACAATTCACAACATTTTTTTGTTAGCTCTCTAACTTTACCAATATAAGCTGTACGTTCATTCACACCAAGCACACCTCTTGCATCAAGCAGATTAAGTAGGTGACTAGTTTTAATACATTGGTCATAGGCTGCCATTGGTAGCTCCTTTTCAATAAGGAACTTACACAATTTTTCCGTATCTTCGAATTGCTGCTGTACCACTTTAGTATCATAATAATCTAACGCTAGATAAGAAAATTCATATTCTCTTTGTTTAAAAATATCTCCGTAAGTTACACCGTTATCGTTCCAAATTATATCGTAAACATTATCTACACCTTGTATGCACATTGCTAAACGTTCCAACCCATATGCCACCTCACCAGGAATCATCTTGCAGTCAATCCCTCCAACTTGCTGTATATAAGTAAGCTGTGTTACTTCCATTCCATTGCATGTAACTTCCCAACCAAGTCCTGATGCACCAACACTTGGATTTTCCCAATCATCTTCAACAAACTTAATATCATATTTTTCTGTAGATATGCCAAGAACTTTTAAGCTATCTAAATAGACGTCTTGTAAATTATTACCAGATGGCTTTATTATAACTTGATATTGGTGATGTTGATACAAACGATTAGGATTATCACTATAGCGCCCATCTGCTGGCCTAATTACTGGTTGTAGATATGCAATTTTTG
>BMAO01024595.1:0-19104 GCA_019973975.1 Trichonephila clavata
ATGTTGTGCTTCCGTTCAGTTGCATTATTTGTAGTATTACAATTATAGCTAGCAAACAACTTTACAGAAAATATGAAATAAATCACTCAAAATATATTTTAAGTAACACTATTTTATTCTGAAAACAGAACCCAACCGTATATAACCAAAAAGAAGTAGACATTTAAATGTCTATAAAAAGTTTTATAAAATGATACACACAATAAACCCTGTTAATAAAAATTAATAATAAATTTCTAATTAAGGCATGTTAATAAGAAATAAGTTATAATTTCAATAATTTTCTTAAACTGTTCTGAAAAAAGTAATTTTTAAATTAGATTATTTTGAAAAACATATAAAAAAATCGTTTGTAAAAACAAGATACAAATTATAATTTTTAAATAAATTTTTTGATCATTTTTTGATGTGAAAACTGTTTACTTGAAATGAATATAAAATAGATTCTATTTCTAGATTTAATTGAAACACGTTTAAAACCATAAATGAATTAAATCCTAAATGCTTTTCGATTTTTCTCTCTTCCGCTGCTTCGAAATTCATTTATTATTCCTCCATTTTGAATAATTAAATCATTTATGCAAGGCACTTTAAGGAAATTGAAAGGCTATTTTTTTATACAAAAAAGAGAATATCAATTTTTAATTCTTCTCATTGGATATTTGTTTTATTCGATAGTGTTTGACTTAGTAATTTTTTTTGTGAAAGAAAGAAAACTAAACATTAAATGTACGTACTTTATTTAGTGCTTTTTCTTAATTAAATCATTTTCCAAGCTATGCTTTTTTTAAAAAAAAATACCAGAAATGATTGTGAACAAGCTATTTTATTTTTTCTATGCAGAAAAAAGGAAACGTTTTGAATTCCTTTTCTCAACGAGATTTTATTTTGAATTCACTATACTTGTTGGGAATTTTTGAATACATGTGTTATATAAAATATATCTCAAATATTTTTATTCTTCTCTACCTGGAAATAATTTTCTTAACATATAACGGTGTGCTTATTGCTAAAATATACAGATTTTGAAGTGAAAACTTCTTTAGCGGCGTTGGGCACTTTTTGGTAGGGAGAAGATCTTGCGCAGGTTCGCGTCACCGACGTACTCTGACTGGCGCACGCGAGTTCTAGTTCATAGACACTTTGGATGGGTGAAATCTCATGTGCGTTCACGTCACCGACATGCTTTTAGCAGTATCTGTAGCTATACAGCTGACGTATAGTGCTGTGTATATCTTATAAGTGAGTTGAATGGATTTAGTGAAAGTTCAATGTATATACTATACATTGCTCGTTGCGATTCGAGAATGCGACGTACATGTTTATGATTGCCGTTTATATTTCGTCTGGAAAATCTATGAGATAGATACAACAGATTTTATTCGAAAATTTAATGGTTATAAAGGACCGCAAGTACTCGATAAGATTTGTGAAAAATATGATAATGTGCCGATTTTAAGTGGAACTTCAGTATGAATTTTGCAGATAGAAATTCTACTAGTGGATTTCTAAAGATAGAACACTTAATTTATACTCGATATAAAACGACTTGATCGATGCGGTTTTACGCGATGCTTAGATAAATTTGGATCAAAAGCATTTTCAGCTCTTAATTTGGATTACCATAAATGACCTATTGTATCTTTTTAGGAACAAAGTAAGAATAATTGAAATTACAAAGTCTAGAGTATTGTTGCAAATTAATATTGACAATGATCAAACAGATTGAAGTAATGTTAAAATCAAACATTGAAATTTAAGTATACAAATACTATCCATAAATAATATGATTATATTAATTGCTATTTCAGTTTTATTTGTGTTTATATTTGTCATGATCTTGAACAATGAAACCATATAAACATGCATTTAGTTCTTTCTCAGGTGTCAATAGATGTGAAAACCATATTGATGTTGATAATTTTAATTCGAACGTATGATTTCAAATTTTAATACTAAGTTCTAAGTTTCACTTCTATCGGCAGTCTCTATAACTATTTTTTTTACTAAAAATGTTTAAATATATCTTGTTAAGAGAAACAATTAGTCAAATAGGTTTTACTGAAAAATATCTCTGAAAAACTAAAGAAATAATTTTTAACTAAAATTGAATAAAAATGTTTGATTAGAAGATTTTTATTTAGTATTGAATATTAACTTTGAGAGTTTTAACCAGCAATTTGTTGTCTCCGATTTACAATTATGCCACTCATTTTGAGTTGCCCAAATAGATACACGTAGCCACAAAGTCATCATACATGCTCAAAATTACGCTTTTAATCTAGTTATAAAAACTAAAAAGCTGTAATGTTTTTCATACTGAAATGCAAAATGTATCCACACACTTATTTCTTCAAAGAAATTGAACATTTAAAAGTACTAAAGGAATTACTATTCATTTAATAAAAATCCTATAATCTAGATATATTCATGCATATGAGGAAACTTATGCAAATGAAAATAATTTAACAGCGTGTAACATGTAATTCTGAATTAATAGCAGTTTTCAATCTCCGTGGCAGTGAAGCAATGAAATTATTTCTGGTATTCCGGCATAAAATTTCAGCTGATAACAGATTCTGTTAAATAAACCAAAGGTATTAGATAAGGTATAAGGACTTAGATGTATTTTAAGAAAATGAAGTTTAAATTCTTTTTAAGCGACTTTTATGAATAAAATTACATGACAATGTTGGTGACAAAAAAAATAATGACAATAGTTGGCGTCGAAACTGGTTTCAATGAAACAGAGTGTGCATTCAACACACATATTTGATATATTTTATAATGGAAGAGAAACATCGAGTCTATGTCTTTCAAATTTAGGAATGAAACCTGGATTTTATATTTGAGCCATGTTGCTTCTTACAGATCCAGAAAAAGGAAAGCTAAATATGATATTAATGTTAGGATCAAAGGAGACATACGAATAGACTTGAAGATATACTATCATATAGATAGTGTACGCTGCTAACCTGATATACACTAGTGTGCAAAAATTAAGGACGAAACGGTTTTTTCAATATAACTTTGTACAAAAGCATTCCAAATCAACACATTTAATACCGTAAGATCCCCAATACGTAAGGACATGAGTAATGTAAGCAACACTTACTAAAAGAGAAATCAGAGGGATAAAAAGAAGCTTTATTGAAAAAGTAGCATGGAGCGCAATGCGACTGAAGCCGAAACATCCTGTGATGGGTGTCCAGCAAGAAATATCCGGTCTTTAGTAGGGGATATGATCTCCCTGACTGCTAGGCAGGTTTCACAGCGTCTGCCCATGCTGAGAATGAGGGTGTCAATGAGTTGTTGAGGCATTGCTGCCATTCGTCTTGCAGCGCCAATCGAAGCTCCGGAATCGTTACTGGTGGTAAGGTACGAGCTGCCAAGCGTCTGCCTAGAAAATCCCATACATGCTCGATGGGATTGAGATCCGGAGATCGTGCCGGCCAATCCATACGTTCAATATCCTCACTCTCTAAGAGCTGTTCGGCAGCTACTGTGCGATGACATGGTGCATTGTCGTCCATGAAAAGGAACTGCGGACCCATAGCGCCTCTAAAAAGACGCACATATGGAAGAAGAATCTCGTTACAATAACGGTCCCGTTGACTGAACCTGCGTCGAAGATGTGAAGGTCTGTACGACTACCAAGCATGATGCCTCCCCAAACGAGAACACCGCCACCTCCATACTGTCCCTTTCAATGATGTTCGAGGGATGATTGCGGCTTCCCCGCTCTCTCCAGATGAGTATGCGATGAGAATCGCTACTCAGACTGAATCTGCTCTCATCTGTAAAGAGTACTCGTCCCCATTCATTGTCTCTCCAATTCCGGTTTCCCGGCACCACAGAGAACGCCTTCTCCGATGGGCAGGCGTTAGAGGTACACACCGTACAGGGCGTCGTGCAAACAGACCACCACCGTGCAGTCTTCTGGCCACGGTAAAACGCGATATCGGTCGTCCAGTCGCCTGTGTCGTGTGTCTAGCGATTTCTCCCGCTGTCTGCCGCCTGTTTCTTCTGGCCTGTAAGGCAATATACCGGTCATCTGCGGGTGTGGTTCCTCGTGGACGACCACTACTGAACCCCGGATAGCTGTTCCTGTAGTTTGAAATGTCTCCAAAGTCGTGAAACGATGCTGTGAGCAATTCCGAACTCTGCAGCCACACTTGTCACACTGCGACTTCCTCCAACTTCCCAATGATTCGACCTCGGTAAAAGCATCCAGATGTCGTCTAACAGATTGATTATTCGCCATTTCTCGCTGAGGCAGCAACTCGGTGTGATTTTAACTGCTATACGGTGTGCAATCTCTTTGCCAGAAATACTAATCTTACACCGACAACATGCTTTACTACTCAGACACTCCCCATTACGTCTACCTGCATATCTGCGCATGTGCTACCGTACATCACCTCACTTAATCTCCTGATTGGTCTTTCTGTCCGCTCTGCCTCTTCGTTCAGCTGATATGCTAATTTTTCGACTTCGTCCTTAATTTTTGCACACCAGTGTATATGCTAAAATTCAACCAAAAGCCTAATATCTCACATATTTAAAGTTTTTTGCTTCACATAATATCGAAATATTATATTTTTATGAAAAACAAATGATGGAAAGAACTAAAATTATTACCCGGCGAACCTTTAGGTGTCTACCATGCATCATCTTTAAACCTCGCTTTCAGTGATATAATGCTATTTTGGGTATCAATTTGTTTTAAAACATCTTCCTGAGCTTTGGCTAATCTGCATAAGGTGTGGTAAAAAAGAGCTTGCATTGGAACCTTTGCTGATATTTCATCAATGACGATACCAGGAGGAAAACAGTTAATTTCAGACTCTATAAGCTTATTATAGTTGGGGAAAATATCAGCGTGAACTCTTTGCTATTTCCTTTTTTTTCTATTATATTGGACTTTTGACATTTTGGTGTCGACATAACGAGCCAAAGCATGGCCAGTCATTTTTTTCGCCGATTCTGGCTGTCGGGCTAAGCATTTCTTCAGGCGAGTAGCACGTCTAGGGGAGCGAGTAGGTTTCAAAATTAAGGCAGCATCTCTTTCTCCAGCTGCTTGCATTGACATTCTTGTTGCAAATGCTAGTTCTTGCTTGCTTGCGTAAGCAAGAAGAGGACGTACTCTTTCCCTCTTTGCCATGGCTTTGCATTCCCCGAATGATTTTGAGGGTCGACCTGGATTGATTTGGATGGTATAAATCTTACTCCCCCGACAACCACGCATCATTCAACTTGGAGAAGAACTTTTCATTTCTACAGCACTTCATCCGTTTTCCCCCCACAAACGAGTAGAAATTTTAACAATTTTTCTAAATTAAAATTGCAGCTGGTTCTCATATTTATCACAGTCCATTGTAGTCCTAACAAAACTCAAAGCAGTATTAGTTTTTACGCTTGGGATCCTGTACTTTCTTCCACACATTGAATAAGGCACGCCGAGTAATACCATCGCCAACGCTGAAAAAAATTCATAACTATGGGAGTTGCAGGAAATATCAGCTAAATTTGGTATTAAATTAAAAGTCTATATCTACTCTATGTGACTTAAGTGTTACTGTGATCAATCCGTGTCAATCCCAAAAGTTCTAATCCATTAAACACAAAAAACCAACATACGTTAGTAGGAGTAACATGCTATGCAAAGCGTTATGTTTTTTATAATTTTTAACCGAACTTGAACCTAATTTGAAAATCAAATCAAGAAATTACTTATCCATGGCATGTATTTTCAAAAAAAAAAAAACCCGTTAAAATCTGCAAAATCTTTTTCAGACGAAACGATTGAACTTCCGACTGGAAAATGAGGCTCGCAAGTGTTTCTTGTAGAAAGAACAAACCCGATATATACCGATGGTTGTCGAAAATTTCCATTCGCGTACTGACAAAAAAATGTTTACCACATGGCTAGGGAACTCAAGAGGACCTTAAATTGTGGGTTGTTTTTTTATTTCCGCCCAACTTCATTTTTAGAGTTTCCGTGCGCCAGATCGGGAAAACTGACCACTGTGCGCCGGGCCTTTTTCAGTGGCCCATTGCTCTGAAAAATTCCTTTTTTGTGAAAATTTGGTGGGAAATTCCTTGCTAAAAAACAAATATATCAATTTTACTGTCGATGTCATATGGGCGTGAATTGATTTTTTTTCTGATTATTGATAACAGACAACAGTGGAGTAGGGACCATTTTATGAGTGGAACTAATTTTTATTAATCTTTCATATCTTGCAAACGAAAAATATTCGAAGAAAATAGATTACTTCAATACGATTGGGAAGTTGACTATTTTGTTGTGAAAAACAAGAATGGTTCAGTAATTGTTTGATCTCTCTCTCTCTCTGTCAGGAAAGTGTATTTATAAAACACCAATAAACAGGAATCGTTCAATGACACTTTTCATCGAAGATCTGTTTCAAGAGATGATAAATAGGCTTTCTTGAATAATCTTTATAACAGCAAAAAAATGTTTTGTCAGTGATAATGTCACAGCGATAACAAAGGCACCGTGTGAAATTTGTTACATTATTGGTAATCATATTATAAACCGTTTACTGATGCAGAAATTGTGAAAGAATGATTCTTAAATGCTTCCAATTTAGAAAAATTTAGTGACAAAAATTAGAAATATAAAAAATAATAATTTTAAAAAAGCAAAATGGGAATTTTAATATTTTGATCTATTTCCACATCTTAAATTTTCTATATTATCTTGGTCTTAAAGCATTTCTCCCCCTCCATTAATTCTCAGGTTGCGGTTCACGTCAAATAGCCATCACATGTATGTAGCCCGAGCTAACGTATATAGGCGGCCCGGCAGAAAAAAGGTTGAGTACCCCTGCTCTAGAGTGTAACGCGAACTTTTAACACAAAAAATAACACTAAAATTTACGGGTGCACATTATATGCCGGGTATTAAAATAATGGCTTTAAAGATAAAGAAAAGAAAAGCGTACAAAAATTAGATTTCTTTGTATGCATTTGGCTTCCTTCTAGAAAAGTTTTTTTACCTTCTAACATCCACCTATTTCACTATCGTTTTAAATTTGTTTTGAATAGTGTATTAAAACACATCTAAAGACTTAACTAATGTCATTGCATCGTTTTCACGTCACACGACGAAAAATCTACTTGTTTTTGTGGATAGTATAACACCGTTCTTATGCAGACGTGCACCCCTAAATATTGCGGGATCCTGTTATCTGACATCGCTCCAGCAACCTATGATCGTGAGAAAAACCTCACTCCGTCCACGAGCTGGAGTGTAGTTCGAGGATGAGAGTGCGACCGCCCTACCCCGACAGTGGAGAAGACAGTGTTGAAAACAGCGAAAGAGAATGGTTATGTTGCTTCCTCCCTCACAAATAACTTATTCTGTACTCATTAAATTATCAAGATATATTATATAAATATATTTTATATAAATGTATATACTGCAATTAATATCTGTGATGTAAATAAATTAATTTCCTAACTCTCACGCTACCACTAATTTTCTCAAACGTCACAGAGTTCATCCACCTGGAATAACTATTCCGTCAGGAATTACTTCATATTATCCGTTAGATGAGATCTGAAAATGATTCAATGCATTCTGTAAAATACTTGGACGCTTTTACCAAACTTTTCTTATCCACAATTTTACACCGTTTTCGTCTATCCATCCTTCTTGTGCTCATGAACGAAAACCTTCAAGGAAATCAAATTTCGGTATCGGTTTTCTTTTAAAAATAACCATGGTCTTAATATTGTACTGTCCGATAAGCAAAAGAGCACTATGGTAAAGTGAGATTTCGTGACCTGTTGTTTTTGTCAAATAAGAACATTGTACATGTACATTTCAGATTTCATTGTAAAAGTAGGGTGCGCGTTATACGGCGAATACACCTAAATTAAAAATTGCAGTTCGCAAGAATAAGTACGCGTTATACACCGGTGCTTATAATGTGCTGAAAAAAATATATACGGTGTAACGAACTCTAGACCCATTCTAAAACTCAAGGTGGCTACGCGGACGGATCAGAGGTACTGCGCCTGCCCAAGTGCCATGTCAAAGAGTTCGGTGTTTACCTCTCGACGAGAGAGGTCGTCGTTTTTTTGCTAGCTCCACCCGTGAGCTTAGTGTGGAGATTTTTTTCCCCGGGGATTATCTCGCGAGTGAGTGAGAGAATATTAACGTCACACTGATTAGCAACACGAGGGCTTTTGGCGACGGTCCGCGTAATTTTGAACCATGGTCAAGTGACACGGACGACACCTGAGCTGGCACCCCCTCTCCTAAATACCACACCACTCCAACGGGAGGACGTTTGAGCTCTCGACATATTTAACGTGCATCGCTTTCCTACACGGTGGGTCTTTGGTGGTACTAGGATCGAACTCATGACACGCTAGCCATGATCCGATGCCTAGACCACTCGGCCACCGCGGCCGCGAGGATTATCTCGCAACGAGACAATACGGTACGCTCCACCAGCGAGCTTTGTGAAGAGATAGTTGAGTGTTGATCTCTCGAGGAGAGATCTGTGAGTTCCACCAAGGAGCTGTGCTTGAAAGATTGTGTATCTGCCGGAGGCAGATATGTTGGAGGCCACCCAGGTCCATTTCTTATTTTTTCTCTCTAAAAGTGTCGACAAGCTCAGAAGATTCAGTATTTAAAACCGTGTAAAAAAGTGTAAATTTTTGGTGTATGTGAGTGTCCTATGTCTATGTTTGTAAATAAACAATTAAACATCATTGAAGTTCATTAATTGAAAACGCTAGGACATTACAACGGTAATTACATTTTATAATAAAAGTAGCTGGTACACCCGTTCTTCGCATGGGTGAATTGAAAAATTAAACAATACAGATTGAAGGATTAAGAAGTTTTTAATGAGTTAATTTCACGTGAATTGCAAATTAAACAACAACAAAAAAGCTTTTTGCATATCTCAGCAGAACAAAAAAAAAACATTGTTAAATTTTAAGTCTGAAGATCTAATAGCTGATAAATAGGATTTTTTTTTATTTATAACGCCCCTCAACACTCTTGTGGGTCGCTTTTTGAAAACACCTTCCTAAACTGATCTCTGCTCAGCAAAAGTAACACATAGTTACAAATTTTGTGTAATGAACGCTTGAAATACTGTAAATAATTTATATCTGGATGCGTAATACGTTAATATTACTTTCTGTTGTATTTATTTTACGTTAAAATTGTAATATATTCGCAAACAACGTCGTTACATTATCATGGCGATTCAATGGAAACATAGCGAAATGTTGGTGAGAGAGTCAAGTCGGCATCATATTTGGCGACAACATTAGCAACTTGGCGATAGATTGAATGGTGCAGAGGTTGATATGCTGTAGCGCCACCTGGTGGGGAGCTGCAACAAAGAGGATAGCACAAAAACTTTCTCCACAAAAAAAATACATATCCATGCTTAATTTTCATAATGATCGGTTGAATGGTGTTGGAGTGAAGCGATTTCATATATACAAGCATCCATTTATATATATATATATATATATATATATAGATTACGTAAGACAATATTCGATTAAGAAAGCTGGTGGGGGATCTTAACTCCTACCTGATTTCATTACTTCTCTTCTTTTTTTTATTTCTCTAGTAATTTACAAATAGCAAAAAAAAACATCCAACATTTGATTCAAAATATTAGATGCGCTTAGGGGTTTAAGTTCTTTATCAATAATTAATAAGAGAAAATAAGATTTTTGTCACAAAAATTACATTGAATTCAGTAAAATAAACGTAATTGTACTTTTGTCGAATAAAGTGGCACATAAAACTGATTTTCACACCCAAAAAATAATTTTCGTACTTCGACAAAAACACAGTATTTTTTTCCCTTTTTTTCATTTAATAGGTGATGTTCAATGCAACACAATTGAGTTATTACGAACACTTGCAACATTTTATCGACCTACTTTTGAAAATTCGATTATAAAGTTAAGTACACATCTTTTATATTATGAAGCCCGTTAAGGTTTAGGGCTTTTGCGTGTGGCACAGAAACTTCTAACCTTCCCACGCTCCACTTATGAAATTTCAGGGTTCTGAAAATTAAATGGAAAAAAAATTTCTAAAGATGAATTGTTTCTTCAACTGAAAATTAACCCGTATAAAAGACGTCATGGTATAATCATCCATCTGATGTTAATTACTGAAATTCGAAAATGAGTTCTATGTGAAAAATATGCTCAAAAACTTTAATTAAATCAGCGAAAAGTGTATTAGTTCAGAAGATTTTCAGTCAGTGACAGTCTTGTATGGAATAACTATAAAGCGAAGTACGAATTCATGAAAATTACGGATTTTAAAACGTGAAATACAAAAAAAAGCAGAGATATTTTTTATAACTACTGTGTCTTATGAGATGTTCAGTAATAAATGAATAGGATTCTTTTTATTGAATAAGATTTTTATAAATACCCTACAACAAAAGGAAAATTATAACAATGCCTTCTATTATGTAGTTTCATCTTGCTTGAATTCATTATTAATTTACTTGAGCAACTAAATGTCACCACAGATGTGTACGTGAAAACATATAAATACAGAGGATTTTCTGATGGTTATTAGCAGTTGTATAGTGATCCCTTGTAACATGATAAAAAAAAAATTAAAATCAATAAATGATTGCACAAACGATTGATTATATGATTGAAATGATTGAGAAACAAGTAATTATAAAAAAAAAATTCTTTTAAGTCAATTTCTACATAGGTCAACAAAGAGAAATTTTTTTATTTTAGTTACTTTTTATTAAATAGTTACAATTAATATGAATATGTATAGTCGCCCATCCAGTATAGTGGTTATTGACGCTGAATGCTGTGCCATAGGGCCTGGGTTCGAATCCCGGAGAAGGCATGGATGCTTGAAAATGTACAGTGCCTTCGCGGCATGGGGTTACTCTACATAGCCGTCGAGCCGCAAGTCCTCTCGCGTGGTTCGTGGAAGGGGAAGAGAGGTAGGAAACCCTTGACCACTCCCAGGGTGTTCTCCCTCAAAATTGGGGTGGAACCGAGCCAAATCGTACTGTCGCCTGCATGGTGCTCAAAGCTACGGCTAACGACAGGTATACAATATAGCCCGATGTCATGATGAATTTCGTGGGCCTCGATCTGACTACGTCAGACAGGTGGCATTAGCAACAACAACATAAATATGTATATACGTATGACAGAATCACAATATTAAAGGACAAAATAGAAAGGGTTTTTCTTGCAATTTTCCATTTTCCTTTCTATATAGGGTGTTAGACTATTTTGTTTGTTTGTTACTATTTATTCATTAATTAAATAGAAAAAAAAAGGTAATCTCATTCTCTCAGAAACTAGGCCATCTCAAGTGGGATTCGAACCTTTGGATTAGAAGTCCAATGTGCTATCCATTGCGCTGCAGGGACACAAGGAACGATTTTCTGTTCTATATATGCAGCTGGACTGTTATTTTTGTTAATTTGTCATTTTTTAATTTAACTAATGAATTAATATTTGAAAAAACTGTATTCATATCAAGTGTCATTCACTACAAGTTTAAAAAAAAGTGTTTGAACTTGAATGGATGAATAGAAAGTATTTATTAACGATTGAAAATTTGAATAAGATATAAAAATATATATAAGTAGGGAGAGATGAAGTACAGTAGAGGAATTGAAAAAAAGGTTTATATAGGTAAAAGTGATAATTTTAAATGTCAGACTTAAAACTATTCAATTATAATAAAAAAAAATTGAGACATTTAAAATTTTTCTGTAATAAGTGAATGTTCGCTGTCCACATAATTTTACAAAATACAGACATTAATAAAAAAGCAGTGAAAATTCTCTATCAACAGCTTTTTTCAAAAGATTTTTCTCTCTAATTAGAAAATAGGATGTTTTCTTAGAATCAATTTATGGTGTAAAATTGGATGGATTATTGTATTAAAAATTAAATACTTTTCGAAAACAAATGTGTAAAAAAATTTTTCATAATGACGTAGTGTGTCATTAAAATTGAACAAATATTAATTTCGTCAACTTTTTTTAAATTAGATATTTTGAGCTGAATTTCAAAATACTGTGATGTTAATTAAAACTAATGTAACCCATAATGGCTGTTATGCTAATGATGAGAATAAACATCCAAAATGATTGTTTAAATATGTAGAAGTACAGTTACCACTCTATTTTGAATTTGATCATTTGTTTCATAATTCGTTATGATGCAATACTTGAAGTGCATTCTTGCCGATATTTTTGAGTAGGGGAACATTATGATTATTCCATAATTCAAAAATATTCCTTAATGCGATAAATCTAAAAGAGCAAATGTGTTCATCTTTTTGTCATTAATGTAGCGCACTCAGTTCATTTATTTTGTTACGAATATCCAGTGATCTTAATAAAAATAGAAATTTTAAATCACTTTGAAGTGATAAGAATATTTCTGTAATTGTGCATGCCTTTAATTTCTTAATAAGAAAATATTCTGTGATGTTTGAGAACGTTAAAGCCTGTGATGTCGTAAGACTTGTTGAAGCTCTAAGACCCTATGCGAAAGTACGGCTAACTGCAACCCTTTTGAGTAGACAATAAATAGGATACGTTATACGTTATGAAGCACTCTCATACAAATGTAAACCCGTAACAAATAAATGAGCGTAACTCATAATTTCCCAAACCTCGGCTCAAACCGATTCCACCGACTGCAGGCATTCGACTAAATGAGTAATGATGGCATATCGTGGTAAGCCTAAATTGGACCCATATGATGGACATGAGATAAAAATGTAACATTGCCACAATTGCCAGTTAACATATAATTAGAAATTCCCAGTTTTTCTGATAATATTTCCACCAGTAACATTTGATGATTAAAATTATTTGAATCATGATCTTAATGAGGTCGAGTCAAGAATGAGGCGAGGGCATGGCCTTTCACCTCGATCCCGTTGGTTTAAGCCCTGACTTCCCTGGTTAAAGACCAGTTGAATTAAAAATGCAGCTGTTTCCATATTATTTTATAGGATAATCTGCGATGGAACTGTGCTTCAAATCCTTGAACAAGAAATTAATTGGGGATCAACCAGCCCATCCCGGCATTCAGAACTCTGTAGCTATACCCCAAAGTCTGATTTCGAGGGTTTCGTGCTCAGGACACGAATCATACCAACTTTACGATAGGAGGAGTCGACATAATACAAAACACTAGAAAATAATCACAAATGTAAATAATCACTTTAATTATTTATTTAATATCAACCTACTAATACCTCAAGATATGCGAGGAAGATCAACAATTAAATTAAATAATGAAAATACACCTATCTGTAAACCTGAAGAGGTTAAGAAGCACTCCGAATCTTAATATCCCACCAAATGGTGGAAGTTCTAAATTTTTGGATAAACAACTCGACGCGGACGCTAAATGAGATTTGTAACGAAAACTTCCCAATATGAAGATTGCTCTTAAAAGTAAGCATCTGAGTCTGGGCAAGAAACTACTAGCTAGTTAATTGAATCTATGGATCTCAAACTGGTAGTGAAAATCACTGTTAACTACGTTTTTCTTTCTATCGCACACGCACACACTCACGTTTTCTGTTTCCACTGAAAAGAAGTTGCTGTTAAACTTTCAGAAAACTTCAAAGAATAATACCCACTGGCGTAGACGAACCCTCTCTGAGAGAGCCCTGTATTAAAATTCCTTCGGAGCCTTTTTTAGATATGGGAGCCCTGCTTGGGGGCTCCGTATCATTGATACAGCCGATACGCCGGTAGCTACGCCCCTGATAACACCCCAAGTTAATTTTAAGAGTGAAACCTCGCGAGATAGCCTTCTATAACTCTAACACGAAATTCTGTGATGATATGTATTATCCTTAATTGAGCATAAGTGATTTCCGGTCGACTTTTTGCAGATATAGCGAGAATTTTAGTAGAAATTTATTTCTTATTTACATGTATTTTTATATTGTTTTGGTTGACAAAGAAAACGCGATCTTTGAGTGAGTGAGTAAGTGAGTGAATATTAACGTCGCACTGATAAGCAACACGAGGGCTTTTGGCGACGGTCCGCGTAATTTTGGACCATGGTCAAGTGACGCGGACGACACCTGGCACGATCGTTGAAGGATGACGGTTAGGCAGCGTATTTAAATCCAGTGCAACTTGTCATTTCATTTTGAAAAATTATAATTAATGAATGAAAGTAATTTTGTTTTTGCATTCTTTCAATTGTATTCGAATATTTTATATTGTAGTCCAATCTCTATATTGGATCATAAGAAATAGGGCTAATGATCTAACAACAATCCATGCTTAATTGGATACAATTAAAGAATGAAATTTCTTTATTGTGCGGGAAGTGATCTTTGTCACGAAGATTTTTCATCAAAGAATCTTTTTTTCTTTTTTAATCATTCCAAAAAATATCGCAATAAATCGTTCTTTTCATAATCTTTCATAACTGGGTGGAAAAAATGGCAGAGTTTTATTCGAGCAAATATCTTACAAAATAATTTTGGTGTTAAGAAACGATTCCTTTGTGTCCTTTATGAAATCCAGAACAAACCCTTTTAAAAAAAACTATTAATTTTCTTCTCCAAACAAAATTCGAGAAAGATCTATCGATTTCTTTACATCTTCCACGCCCTCCAAAAAAAATTCACGGACATCTATTTTTTTCTCATAAATATCTTAAATCAAAGTGACAATTCAAGAAAGTGAAGAAATCGCAATGAATCAACAGATCGAACGTATAGGAAAAGAAAAGAAATTCAATAACTTAATTGCAATTTCTTCAGTTCAAGGCTGATTTTGCCTTCTGTCCTATATATTATTATGAGTTCTGCTAATAGCTAGGAAGGTAATCCTTTCAAAGCATTTAACAGTATTCCACAAGTAGGCTACCCTGCCCTTGATTGAACACAGCCACACCGGACGACCTTATTAGACCGTACCTGATTTAGTGTTCTTTCTATGGGTGAGGTCTGTCTGGTTTTCATGAAAGCAATTCGAAAGATTAACGTTGAAAGGGCGAATTGAGGCATAAAATATCTTAGATGGAAGATCATGCTGTGATGTAGGTTTTATTGTTGTTGAATGAAGAAGAAAAGAGAAATTTTATGACAAAAGCTTTATTTGATGTTCAGGTCATTTTTTCGGAATTTATGTTAAGCCGAAAAGATTTGAATGGATTGCTTGATGGTCTTTTATAAATAGTTATGAGTTCATTGCAACTATGGGATTTGTGTTGCTAAAAATATCTCTTGGGTTTTATCTAAGAGGTTATTAAGGAAACATTCGATACGTTATCGATCATTCGATAGTAAATGACGCAACCACGACTCTCAGCAGGATCAAGAAGCTCCACCCAACGACACACATTATTGTTATTCACACAGCGGGTGGTTTTACCTAAATAATGTCAACCGTGTAGTATTTGCTTCCATAATGATGAATACTCCTTAAATGTTTTAATTATCTCTTTGTCTCCATATGGAAAATAGTTCTAACAATAAATAATAAAAATAAATAAAATACACAATAAAGAAAAGTTCTTTAAATATTTTCTATTTATAAGATTCTTGAATCAAGTAATGTCAGTAATTTATTTCATTTTTTTCGTCGATACCCTAAATCATGTTTTAAAATCTATATTCCAGAATAAGGTTGTTCTAACTGCAATATAAATAAAGGGATAGCTGTTTGTCAATATTAGCCTAAAGGCCTACATTACGATAGCTTATTCTTCTTTATCGTAGGTTAATTGCCTCCCATTGAATGCCCTAATGCAAATCGAAAGCTATTATTTCTATCGTTTACGGACTGACATAATTGGTCTCCTTATTTAAAGGAATGTGATTTATAAAAAGTAATTGTGCTGTAATCCATCATACTGATAATATATTTCGGGAATAGGAGTATATGAAATGAAGAACATAAATATAGATCATATACCTACAGACGTCAGATTCTTAACCTTTCATATCAAATTCTCTAAAGAGCCCAAATATTTTAAATTGAAGAGTTCTTAGAATTAAGCTTTTTTTTTTTTTAACATTTGTCTGTTGGACATTAAATTCAATGTTAAACAAGTAATATAAAAAAAATTAGTCAATGCCTACTTAGGTCAACAAAGAAAAATTTTATTTTAGTTACTTTCTATTAAATAATTACAATTAATATACATGTGACATAATCATAATATTTAGAGGCAAAACACCTTTTAAATTAACATTAAAAACTTTTTAACCATATTAAATTTGTAATTACACTTTTTAATAAAAGTTAAGATAATAGGTAAGAATTTATCTTAAAACCAGTGTGAAAGGAATGCTGACGTCTAACTAGTATATGATTATCCACGTTAAGTTAAATCTGCACCCACAGATTTAACAAGAGCTATTTTATCGAACAGTGCTCACATCTAGAGGAATATTATTATCGACTGAAATATATCACATAAACCATAATTAATTAATTCTAATTTTAAATTAATAATTGAAAAAACTGTATTAACATACTGCATCATCCACTGCAGGTTTAAAAAAATGTATTTGAATTTGAGTGGGATGAATAAAAAGTATTTTATTAACGACTGGAAATTTGACCAAGATATATATATATAAAATATATATATATGGGAAAGTTTGTGAGCTATGTAATAGTAGGAACTGGAAAAAAAATTTTAAAATTTAATCATTATTTCAATTTTTTTTTTTAAATCCTAATTTGATGAATTTATTATATTAAAATGTGATATTGGTGTGATCTTGAATCCTCGTACTCAAAATTTTGAAATAGATGCACTGTTATCATACCTGTAGGTTTTCACTCGCTTACTAAGGTTTTCAGTATTCCTTCAGGTTCTTGGAAAAGATTTCCAGCTGGAAGATTCTTTTGATTGAAATGCTCAAAATTATACAATGATGATAAATTCAAATAATATGATAAATTAAGGCCAATGAATTTTATTAGATAATGTCTGTGCAATTTTATTCATATTGGGATTCCATATAGGGTTTCTCCTGGAGATAATTGAGGCTCTTGATCTATATAAGACTCTGCCTATTCTAGAATAGGCTAAAGGTCATTTTCTGTTACTCAAAAGAGAGCGAGAGCAGCCCTCAAGGCAATTATAAATGGATATTCATGGATTACTGAAGAGATTTGCTCTCGTCTGTTTAGATTACAGGAATTAAAGTCTGTCTCCCCCAATGGTTATCTGCGCATTTTGACGTTACAGGCAATGAAAATGCAGATAAACTGGCGAAAGAAGCTAGAAATCTTAATAATGACAACTTTGTCAACGTTACTTTATAAGATGCAAATGTTGTCACAAATTTCAAATGGAGAGGGAAGTCAATTCCTGTAAAGCATCAAATCTGTAATATAAGTGGAGACCGCATTATAACAAAAACTATAGCTAGGCTAAGAGAACAGGTCATCACAGAGGAATGAAGAGATTGATAGGGATGGTGTAAGAACTTATAGGAATTATGAGAACTGTTTAGATACAGAGCTAACACTTGCTCATATGTTTTGACTGTACAGCTATTCTTGCTGCTCTGCAAGAAATAGGGGTCCTCTTTTGGTCAACAAATCCCTTTGTGAATAATATTGAACAGATTGCCAGAACAGTCATCTGGGGCCATGGTACTATCTGATTTGGTCTCGTCATGGATACGACATCATCATCATCATCATTTGTTAAGAATAAAGAGCGGAACTAGGCAAGCACAGGTTCCTATGCAATCCATGGTTGGAGCTCATGCGGCGAAGTGATAAAGGGAGTTCAATATATGCTTCGTCAGGAAATGATGAGAAACAAGACAGAGATGGAATGAAAGGTTATAAATGAATTTTTTTTAAAAAAAAGATGTTTTATTCATCAAAATCAAGTTAAATCTCTCATCACAGCTGTTTAAAATTGAGGCTGCTAACATTGAAGAAGTGTTGGGGGAGTGGCCAGCCTTACATTGATTGACATGCCACGCATCATTCCAATGGTGCTTGGTTGGCGCAGTTATAGCCGAAATCGGCTCTTGCGCCAATAATCCCTACATTCACTCACTCACCCAATGGTGCTTGAATCGCCTATAATCTCGACCTTCTCCTAATTAGTGTACACATCCATTTGATAGACAGTGTTTTTAAAGTGTTCGCTGGGAAGAGCTTTCTAGCAATGTACTGCTTCCGTTTCGACCATGAATATGACCACGGTAGCCTAGTATTTGCAGTCATGAGCTCGTGATCGGCGTTTCATGAGCCCAAGTACCTGTGCCACTGAAGACCAGTCGTGCAGAGGCCGATGCACGTTAAATCTATTGTGGATCAAAGTCCGTGTGTTGGTGTGGTATGGAATTTTGGAGAGGCAAGTGCCAGGTCAAGTGTTGTGATCG
The DNA here is from genome assembly GCA_019973975.1 of Trichonephila clavata. NCBI lineage: Eukaryota > Metazoa > Arthropoda > Arachnida > Araneae > Nephilidae > Trichonephila > Trichonephila clavata. Next base: position 18,419 of record BMAO01024595.1, read on the forward strand.
TCACTTGACCGAGGTTCCAAGATATGAGAACCGTCGCCACTAGCCCTCGTGTTGCTTTATAGTGTAACGTCAATGAACTCTCACTCATTCCGACCATGAATTTGATGATGTTTTGAGGTTTTTTAGAAATATATATATATATATTATATTATATATATATATATATATGTTCAAGTACTTTCTAATGTATGCACCATGAGATTATTTGCACCCTATATAGATTTCAGAATTAATTCAAACTAATCGACTGTGGCAAATTAATTCTAATTTGCCTCGTTTGATTCTCCACCACCACCACAACAACAGAAGGAAGTGGTTTAAATTTTAAGTCGATTCAAATATAATAGAAAGTGCCCATGATTGGTCCAAAAATAAATTGGATATAGGTAAGTGACTTGAAGTTTTATGTCAACTATCAGCAGAAATTATTTAAAATGAGTTTAAGAGTTTGAATTCCTCTAATGTATACTCCGGCCATCAAGAAGCTGCTTCTGAAGTATACATTTCAGAAAGCAGAATGCAGCGAGAATTTTCAAAGAAACTTGTTATCTTGTAACTACGACTTGCAGTTCCATTTAGTATATTTGTTTTCATGAGTTTTAATCCGATAAGTATTAATAGAATAACTGTTTTTAAATATGTTTCTTTTATTTTTATTCAAGTTACGTGATGTACACATTCGTGTC
>BMAO01024596.1:0-24508 GCA_019973975.1 Trichonephila clavata
TTTTCCGAAAAGTCTTCATGCTCCCTTCGAAACATTATAGTCACATCAGATATATATAATATAATTTTTAGCTCTTATCGGGGTGAATGTAGTTTTTGCTTTTTCCAAAAATAAAGCCCGCAGAAAATTACGGATAATAAGAATAATGATCCTAATTTAGATTTAGCGTAAAACAAAAGAAATTTTTTTACATATATTGCAAGCTCAAGAAAATTGACAGAAATTATATTTTTTTCGATACTCAAAATAATTTTTCCTAACATATAATTTGTTTTCTTAAAAAGTAATAATTTTAAAATTGCTTACAAAATTTTAAGAAATTATTAGTGAAGAAGGAATATTTCATATTGTTGCCAAATAGCCTTATAAATTAACAAAAAATAGAAGGCTATTTTAAGCATTTTAATTACTTACCTGAAGACTTTGAGAAAACAATAATAAACAGAGACAAATATACCATTTGAAAGAAATGTCATCAGTACATTTGAGTCATAAACAATATCATTCATCTTAAATCTTTCTTCACTTCACTTTTATGTAGACTACTTCTTTGAAGTGAATTCTTTAGCTCATCTAATATTTTTGAACACTTGTTATTTTAACAAAACGTTATATATTGCTCAGGATTTAATATGAATACTTATAATCTTTAATTCTTTTGTTGATTTATAAACAAAATTTAAGTACATTCAATTATCACGAGAAAAGAAAAGAAGAATAAATCAAGAAAAATATAATCATTTCTCATTCTCATCAAGGTACATTCTATCTTAGTTAAAAAGCATGAAAATATATTATTTTTTAGATCATTTATTATTATCTCTACATGTTTATTAATATTCTAGAAATAAGCTGTCACTAATAAACAGAACTAATATGTTTAATTTGTGTATCACCGTAATGTAAAATTAGCCCTTTTAATAGTTAAGTGTAATATTATTTCGGTATTTTTCCGATAGAAATGTAAAGTCAGATTCTTCAAGAAATTAATCCTAAATAGAAAATGATATTTTTTTTGTTTCTTAAATATTAAAAACGATGATATAACATAGCAATATCCTAAGTTACGAGAGAAACTCGAATGTTTAACCTTAGAAATAAGATGTATTCCAATTATGAATATTTTATTTAGTAATATTTAAGTTTAGAAATAAGAATATTTTTGCTCCATTCCGTGAAGACTAAATTCAGTTCAAAAAATAATCTTCTTCAAACTCTTTGATTTAATTCTGAAGAATTTCAATTTATATTAAATTTGATTTTCGAAGAATAGAATTCGATGATTAATGCAAAAATGTTAGAGTAGAGAAAATTACTTTCCGTTGCTAAATTCAATTTGAAAAATAAACATTAATAAAAAATTTACTTTAATTTTTTTAAAGAGCATGAAGAATAAAATTCAAATGATATAAAACTTTAAAAAAAATTGTTTTTTATAAGAATATATTTATATTTTTATCCTGCAGTATTTTAACAGAAATTGAATAATAATTTAATATAACTTGATTTAAAAACTGCGCAATTTCCTCACTGTTACCAAATAATTACTATTTTTTTTCTCCAGTTATTCCTTCGATAAATAAAAATGCAACTATTTACGAATGAATCTTCAGATTTTTCAATTCCAAAATGCTGAAACACATAGAGTGTTATTCTTCATAATTCCGTCCATTGTTTCGGAGCGTTGTAGTAAAAAAAAATTAACTGAATGCAGCCAAAAAGAACATATGAAAGAATATAGAAAAAAATTCAAGTTTAATTTTACAAATTTTATAAATTTTCATGTGTGGACGCCTGGTCACATGGCATACATCAATGCAATAGTCCGATTCCTGCCACTTTGCAATGGTACTCTCATCAACTCAACATGGTATTATCAACCTGTTGTTGTTTCAAATCCTTTTGGAGGAGGAGAGTCTACACCGAGTCCATTTGACCTTTCCGCATAAGAATGTCACGAAGCAGGTCTTGATCTCCGAACAGCTGACCCAGGGAAATGCCCCATCAGTCCAGAAGATGAGAAGGAGAAGCAGGGACAGATAAGGCAAGATTTTACCCCCTGCTTAAAGGTCATACAACGCAGGTGACCGCTTCTAAACCGCGTCAAGGCTGTTTGAAGAGCTCTGGTTCTTATGCACTGTAAAGATATAACAGGACTCTTAGCTGCGTACCAGTGGTGATCGGAAGGCTTTCGCCAAAACAAATTCATTTTAACTTTGTGGAGGGAATGAATTTGAGAGTGGCTCAAGACAGAGGAACTGGGGTTAGGGAGATCACAACCCCTACCAGCCAGCTCATCAGCTGCCTCGTTCACAGGCACACCTACATGCGATGGTAGCCACTGAAGACAAACTTGTTTTCTCTGCCCAAGCCTAGCCAATTTGGATATAATATCTAGACCAGTACTGTCCATGATCTTTGGTCAATTCTTCAGATATTGGTTGGAGCTTCTGCTGTCTGTCAGGATCCAGATAGTGTCCTTATTAGAGTTGAGAGCATGATGGAGAGCACCACTGATAGCGATGAGATGCGATCTAAAGACGGAACAGTGGTCAGAATTCTTGATGCTGATTTTGACATCATTCCCGGGAGTGTTACTAAATATACCACTCCCTGCTCTACCCGTATCCGAGTGACTACCATCTGTATAAATGGTATTTATTTTGGTATTATCAACCTTATTCATAGAATGTGTTATATTTCCCTTGTTATCCATGTTTTTCGAAATAATTCGTCTTTTGTTTAAGACATAAGTTTTAGACCCCCACGTGATGTAGCAGAACCGCATGAAAGGATAGCAAGTGATGTCAATCACGTTGATAGTACCATGTTGATTAGAGTTTGTTCGAAACTAGACTAACTGATTTGTAAGGACGAGAAACCTAGTTTCACACATTGAACACCTACAAAGAATGTAAATCATACTAGAAATGTTTCCATATTCTTTCCAAAGTTTCTTTATTAATGTATTAGTCTTAGTATTTTTTTTCTTTTACTGTAGCGTTCCAAAACCTTGAAGGGAATAATGAATAACCCTTTATATTGCACATCATTTAGAATAATAAATTCGTTATAATAAATTAGTGAAATTGGGGCTTAGGACATATATATTCAAATAGTAAGAAATGTGGCACTTGTTCATCAAAATCAGATATTCTAGAAGAAATATTTAAGTTTTAAGGGGTTTTTTTTAAAAATTTTTTTACACGAAATGGCAATTCTAATGCCAAACACAGAACAAAACAAATCTCACATATTTTAACAATTTCTTTTGGATAATTTAACTAATTTTAGAATGAAACTTTACGTATAGAGTTGTTAAACAGAGAATTTGTAATTTTAATCACTTTCAAGTGGCATGATGACTAGTTTATTTGGTAATACAATATCCAAATTTAACTTTTTTTAAAATTTTGTTACAAAAATGATTTTTTTTCTATTTTATGAGCAGGTTTTATTGTTTCTAAATGCCGTCGTCCAAGGAAAAAATAGGTCCTGAACTACAAATCATTTATCTATATTAAAATAATAATTTTATAATACAATTTATGTGTGATAATTTAAAAAATTTTTTACTCTGTTAAAGAAATATACAGTTAAGTTAACAAATTAATTATTTACAGAAAAAAATGCACATCTAAGTTTCTATTTAAAGTGCAATTACTGAAATCAAAAAGTTTAAGGTGACTTATTTTTTCAAAAATTCAAAATAAGAATAATATATTTTACATAATTTTCAATTCAGCATAAATCAACAAATTTTTGTGTTTGATTAAATGTGAATTTTGTACAATTTGTATCACGAATTGTCGAATCTAAAATATTAAATCAATTTTTGCTAGAAATATATTTTCTTTAAAAAAGCATAAAAGACGAATCAAGAAAAATTAAATAACGTATCAGATAATTTTCTTTACCCACCACGGCCTTTTAAAATCATTAAAATAAGTTTTAAACATTCGTCACCTCAATTTTCATTACTGATTTTTGTTCTTAGTGAGTCATGTTGAAATTACTGATACTACATCTAACAAGACTAAATTTTGTCAAGAAGTCAACTTTTGACATACATATAGCCCACTAAATTTGAATATTTAGATAGATTTTTAAACAATATAAATGCAATACTTCAATTCAATCTAATGAATTTTACTCTTCATAAAATTTTAACCTATTTACAAAGTACTATTTTTTCTTAATTTAAATAATCCACAGATATAAATAATAAAATTAAAAATACATTATATAAATAGGTGTACGATAAGCTAGGTTTTGAATTACAACAAAATCTTTGTGATTATAAGTCGAATGAATTTATTCTAAATCTTCGAAAGTGTACGCCTTTCATTTAAAACTAATCTTTGCAAATTATCTTAATAAAATTGGGTAAAAGCTTTATTAATATTTTTTTGGAGGAGACATTCTAATTTTTTTTATCTATAACTGAACTTAATTATTCTTTAAAAATATTCAGGGAATTTTTTCTATTCTAAGCATGGTCTAAGCATATTTTCTATTCTTCTTAAATAAAATATTTAAACACACGCCTCATTTATAGCATAAAAAAAGAATAATAATTTGTTTGCACACATTGACTCTCTAAGCCTATTAAAATTTTTGCGTAAAAAAGACATACTCCCTTCCGTTTTTTAAAGTAGTGGACTTCTTTATAGTAACCTTATAATGACTTTCATTAACATTTAGTTGTTTCATACGGGGAAAAAATTAGTGAACTTATATTTTAAGTATTCCCAATTAAGCCATAACATGGACATTAATTGAAGAAATCTATTTGGGAATTTCTACTCTATTTCCATTTTAGATAATTTAAAAAAAAAACATAATTAGTCTAATAATATAGGGGTAATGAAACTTGGTGTATCATAAAAGTACGTAGATTTCTCACGATCTTAAGTAAACAAAATATTATTTTTCTTCAATAATTAGGTTTATTTGTCTGTTTAATGTTTTTAAATGTACTCATATAATCCCCAATATTCTGCTTTTGTCAGTCACTGCTTCTTTTCTTTCTTTGATTTCTTTGCTTTGTTTATTTGCTTTTTAAAACTATTTAACACTTTTCTTCATAGCTATACACAACAGTTACTTGAAGTTTTAATTTGAATTATAATTTTTCTATGGAAAATATAGGATTCAAATAAGAGGTATGCAAGTCACGTAAGTTAAAATTATATTGAAGTTTTTTTTAAATATAAAATTATCTTACAAAGTCCAATTTTAAAAAAAATCTGACACCATGTATAGTACTAATTATATGTAAAGATTTTTGAACAACGCGTTTTGTTACACAAAGAGAAATATCATGCTAAATTAATAGTTATTGGTTACAAACATTAAATCAAATGATGGAAATCATTTAAACTTGACTTAATTAAAGTATCCTGATTTGAATGTTCTAGTGATGTTATATTTACAATTTCATTAGTTTAAACCATAGGTTCTCAACGTAGGCGATAACGCCCCTTGTGGGCGTTTGAGGCTTTCTGGGGGGCGGTAAAAGACCCAGAGAAAATTGGGGAGTGTTGAGAGGGCACGGAGGGACTTGAACAATTAACCAAAAAAGACTAAAAAAACACGCTGATTATGTACTAACAAAAGTAAACTTTAATACTGTTTACTTATGTTGATTGTATGCATTTAAATTATTTCTATATCACATGTACGAAAATTCACATACTTCGGTGGTTCGGGAAGTGCATGAAAAACTTAAAGATTTCATTACATTCAGACCTACACTAAATTGAATGATATGGTGCATTTTAATTTTTGTAGTGCACGTGTTGCCTTGTCTGTGAGCAGTAGGGAAAATGTTTCATCCACTGCATTTCATTACGTATATTATCCAAGAAACATGATTAAATATGTTAACTAGGAATTAAAGTGATTCTTTAAAGGTAAACTGTCAATTTATATTTATTTTGAAAAAAAAATAGTTTATTATGAATTACTTCGTATCATCAAAATCATTGCCTGTCTTTATAACAGGTAAGCTAAAACTTTTATTCCACTCTTTTAAATGAAGAAATTCAGTAGCGTTTCAATTCCAACAACATCTTACCTATGACTAAAATATATATTACACATTTAAATATATCTGTGGCAATAGCTATTTCAGATTCGCAGATAAAAAAATCGGGGCTTTAGAAAAAAACTTAAATTGAAAAATATATTCTATTAAAAGGATATTTTTTATAAAACTTAACTTCTTTTCACCATGTATTATGTACACTCTTATTTCTCTAGAATGGAAGGGGGCGGTATCGGGAAATGTTCGCTGGAAAAGTGGGCGGTATCGACATATTTACTAGAAAAGGGGGCGCCAGTTCAAAAAAGTTGGGAACCTATGGATTAAACTAATTTTATTAGTTTGAGGGAAGTGTTACATGTTGCCACACTACACAATGAGCACTTTTTAAACCATAAACAAATTGAACGATATTAAACACGTTTTCTTTCCATTAAAATTAATAGATTTTTCTTCCTCATAAAATTGTACTCCTTTTTATTAAAATAGATACAAAAAATATTTTACAACATGTTTAGTTTTAAAAAATTAAAAACTATACAAACTTTTGCAATTAATTTCAAATATTTTAAAATTTTTTTTTTTTTTACTTTTCTTATTTTAGCTGCCTAATATCTTTCGAAATTTTTAACAATCGCTATTGATGTCTAAAAGAAATAAAAATATTAAATTTCATGTCATGATTAAGATATGGTTGTATTCAATTTTAAACACATATGTATTTAAAAAAAGTAATCCTTTAATCATTACTTATCTTTTCTAAAACTGTAGTGAATTGTATGTGCTCAAATAATTTATATAGATAAATAGGTTTGAATAAGAATGGTAAAATTTTTTTACTAATGTACAATTTTGGATTGTGTCTAAAAACTAGGGATCTATGTGTTAATCTCTATTTTATTTCCACAAGTCTTAACTAAAATTTATGCCTGCAATTATTTTTATTTGTATAAGTGATTAGTTACTAAGCCCTTTCGCTCAACTCTTTAAATAAGGCTTTGTAATACATTAAGCAGCAACAGAAGTAAAATTTCGAAAACACAACAAATGTTTCAAAATATTTCTTTTTAATTATTAAATAAATAATAATATTTTATATAAAAATAAATGATAACCAAGAAGTTAATCCATGAGAAGTCAACATTTTATGAGTCAATGTTCACTTTAATAAAAAAAAAAAATAAGAGGCATTTAATTGTCCTTTGTCGAAATTTCTTATTTCATTTTTTCATAAATAGGTTAAACATCTTTTTTTAAACTGTGGTTGAAGGTATCTTTATTTTATTCTCTGTTTTACAGTACTTCAAAAAAGTGAACACTTATTGCTGGTAATTATCTCAAGAAATTTCTTCAAAATACAATAAATTAAATGGGCAAGTCTCATTGTCAGATTGAACGAAGACCGCACCACTAAAAAAGTCTTCAATGCCCAACCAATTGGCACACAAAGAAAGGGCAGGCCAAATCCAAGATGGTTTGATGGCCTATAAAAAGGTCTCCTAAATTTGAGAACTAAGAATTCGAGGTCATTAGCAGGAAGATGGTTGGCTTCTTGAGAAGGCCAAGGCACACCCTGGGCTGTCTAGCTCGTGAGGTGGGAAGGAATTTGCTCAAGAGATTTCAAAAACTAATGGCTTGAGTATTTTCGATATTGAATATTTTGTGTAAATGTGAATCCAGGCGGACTTTTGTTTGATTTTTATTTCATTAGGTGGTCAATAACATCAGAAATAAATCTAATATAATTTAGATTGTAAATATTTATTGTTCAGTCAAAACATCTTCTAAGTTCATACATCAAACATCAAAATACTATATAAAATTAGTATCGTCTCAGTCGACAAAAGCACCAAACGATTTCGAAAAAAGATTTAGTTCAGTTGCATTAATATGCACGAATACGATGATCTCAAAGTGGCAATATGCAGCAGTTAAGATACATATAGATATAGAGCTGTATTGTAAAAACATAAATTTCCTTTGGCTGCTTTTTTATATTAATTACTTTCAATGAAACAACTAATTGATACAAAATAATGCGACTTACAAGTTGCTTTGTAAAAAAGAATTGTGAAATAAGCTATGGTATATGCAGAAAGACTACTTTAATACTCTCAAATATATACGGAAGTTTGACTTTTAACGAATGTGACATAAGTAAATTGATCACCAGATGTTCGTGAATGTAATTTTGGAAATACTTTTATTCCCATTTATAGCAAACAATAGGTATCTTTTATTATTTACCCGCCAGCTGATATAGAAGTTTTCGGAAATAGATACAAAAAATCTCAGGAAGAAAACTGCATCTGAAAGATGTTTTACGAAAGAAAATGTTAAAGAACTGAATGTTTATGAGAAATCAAAGTCTGGTTATTCAGTTTCTTTGTCTATCGTTCTAATTGGAATATCATTATCGATATAGAATATGATCAAACATTTTCTATAGCTAAGAATATTGAAGAAACAATCGGGTTTTTTTTATTTGTTTATTGTTTCACTGTGACAACGGTTCTGAAGAGATACAAAAAATAAACGGTAAGCTGTCATTGAAGTTTTTATAATTTGTATCAAATTCTCTTTATCTGAGTATTGAGAATAACTTTTCATTGTAACACATTTCTTTTTATCTTTATGTAGATGGTAGCTCTTCAGAATACATTTTTTAAAAATATATTCTAAAGAAATATTTCTAAGAAAAACGGAGAATGTTTCCTCTGAATTTCAGTTCCATTTGCCTGCAAAAAATATTCTTAGATTATTCTAAAACTTCTTTACTTAAGTGGTTTTTATATTAAATTCAGAGATATGTTTTACTAATCAAAATGAATCAACTTCTCATAAATTGCTTCACTGACTTATTCTTTTTAGTATCTTTAAATTTTACATTCTGTATGTTAAAACTAAGGACATCAATAGAAGTAAAAAATATATATATTTAAATTTTTTTATAGAATGAATAAGATAAAATATATTCGGTGCTTATTTTTTCTTTTCTAACATTGTAAGAATTCGAGTTTTTTTTAAACTCTTACTCATGTGTACTGTAAAAAATAAATCTTTATTCGAAAGTAAATTGCTGATGAACGATGAAAAATATTTCACAATGAGCATAATTTTTTTCCCAACGATTGCAAAATAATGTATGTAGGAAAGGTGGAAACATGTGTTATAATAGAAGGATTCTATGTTTATATACATGGTCATGAAGTTCAGTACAAATATCTTTATAAAAATAATTAAAGAAATAATATATAAAAAAACTGTGTGCAAATTTATATGAACAATTAAAGGACAATTAGGATGAAATTCGAAAACTAAGTTAAGGGGAAGATTTACACAATTTTTTTTTTAATTTGATGGTTTTCATTCTTTTTTCGTTGACGCTTATGTGTATGTATGATGTAAAGCAAATTTTGTGCTCAAAATTTCATAAAAAATTAACCATTTAGTTTTTTTAAGGGAAAAACTTGAACCTTATGAAGTGATTTTAAGACGCTACTCCTCCTACAAATATTAACGTACATATATGAAATTTGATTTACAAGTACGTCAAACTATATAAAACAAAATTTGGTATGGGTTTTGTGATAACGTGATTGGTATTTGTACAATACATCTTTTTAAGAATGCTTATTGAAAATTCCTTAAAAAATGTGTAAATTCTATAAATTCAATTACTTTTTTTTAAAAAAAACAAGTATTGCTTTCATTGAAATATGCATACCAAATTTTATTCCATGTACTATGAGCCACGAGTGAAAAAAAATTCATGTATTACGCACAATAGAAAAAGCACCATAACATTTTTTTGAAAACAAACTAGCTGTTTTATCTTTCCGAGATAAGTCAGTTTCAAGTTTTGATTTCACATTGGGATGTGGAAAAAAACAAACGTAAGAGTTATCTCTACTCTGAGTTTATTAAATTTAAGAGTTTTAAAATTCTGCGAGTTTGTAGAAAAATATTTAAAAATAATTTAGGCTACAGGAATCAGACTTATTTTTTGCCCAATTTTTGTCAATTGAATCGCTCGGTGTTCCATTAACATATATTTTATTCTGCCTTAAATATATAAATATATAACATAGAATTTACAAAACATTTTTTTCAACTTTCCGAAAAGCGTACTTCGTATTAATTTCATATCAGTACGCAATGCATCATCTTGACATTTACCAGGTAGGGCGATAACATTTAATATGTTACCTTGATTTTTAACCTTTGATTCTGTGTGTGTGGTTTTCATTATTATATTACATGCATTATAATTAATTTTTTATTTTTTATTTATGTACATCCAATTAAAAAGCACAATAAGATAATCGTACTGAAATAGTCTAATGGAGTTAAATTATTTTTAGTAGTAAATTTAAGACAAATTTTTATTAAGTTAAAAAATTAAACGTGATTTTTTCCTATTGGGGCTGAATAACAGTTTCATTAATTCTGCTAAACAAAGCCACAATTAATATTATTTTGTAAAAACGCTTATTTGATTATGTACGACTTTGTGAAACTTATAAATAATTTTTTTAATATAAATATGATTCGATTAGAACTAGACTCATGTCGTACCTTTTAATAGTTTAAACAATGTATTAATTATATGCATTATAAATTAACATTTAATTGTACAACAATAATAAGTACTTTGGATGAAATAATTTGTAAAAAGTCATAGTGTCATAGATATAATAGGTATATATTTACATTTTCGTATGTTTCATGAATTCAAAGAAAACTTTTATGAATGATATCAATTCAAAAAATAACTGCGCAAGTATCCGTTGACGCTGGAGTAGCCCTATTTTAATTTTCTATTCCACTTGAATAAACATAAAATACCGAATTTATATATTTATTCAATGTAATAAAGTAAATAGATTTATAAATTTTAAGTTTAAAATAAAAAAAAAATACTTGTAGTAAAATTTGCTGTATAGCGTGTACTTTTAACACAAAAAATAAGACCGAAATTTAAGGATGCACATTACCAGTCAGGTACAAAACTGAGAGCTTGAAATATATATATAAAAAAGAGAGAATAGAAAAAAAATTAGACTTCTATATACATTAAAATATTGCTTATTTAAAAGAAAAGGCATTGCATATATGAACTTAAAGGATCGTAGTTCTAGAAGCTATTTTTTTCTATGGCTTGAAATGATACCTCGAATAAATTACTTGAAAACATATCGAGTATTGTACAGGCATATTTCAGATTTCTTAGTAAAAAAGGGAATGCGCGTTATACGGTAAATATACCATCTACATATGGTATGAAAAACTAATAATTGCAGCTAGAAAGTGAATGCGCGTTATATGCCGGATTTAACGATATATATATATTTAAATAATTAGATTTGTAACAGGAGTTAATTTCCTATTATTAACAGCATTGAATTGAACTTATCATATATAATTTGTTCAATACACAAAAAGCAATTTATGTAATAAAAATAGAGCACGTGTGTATTCCAAATGTCATGAAGCAAAAATTTAGACTTCTTTAATTAGTTTTAAATTTTACTCTTTAAAAGTTTTAAGCACTAGCCCAGAAAAAAAGCCAAAGGTATAGACAAAAAATAGTCTTTGCTATGCCTAAATCTCATTTTTTTTCGTTGAAGTGTTTTCAGTTTTGCTTATCAATCGTCTATCTAACAATTTTCCCCAGAGAAATGTTTAAAGTAGTTGTCACTTAGTTGCGATAAGAAATGCATTTCATGTTTCAATGAAGAAAGGTATGTCTCCTTTCCTCCCCTATTTGAGGCGAAAATCTTTAGTCTGGAATGAATTTCTATTCTTTACTTCAACCACATCATTTTCTTTTCTATCTATCTTTCTTGTTTTTTCTACTCTTGTGCTTCTCAATGTTAAATAGAATTAAAAAATGGGTGTCGAATAATTTGGAAAAGATAAACAAAAAAAGGAAGGGGTTGTATATAGAAACCAATTAATTTGAGCTGAGGGTACGATATAAAACCATTTTACACTTGCAGAGAGGTAGGAAGTATGGCAAAAGAGATGTCTCTACAATTGACTAATTAGTTGAAAAAGCAGAAGGTAAAGAGGAAAATTTGGGATAATTTTTCAAGTTCACGTAAAACGCCTGGTTTGAGAAAAGAAAACCCTAAAATCTCCTTTTAAGCTTCGAAAATCGCAAGTTAACACCAAGCTTACTTTATAAATTAGCGCACTATTGCAATTACTATTCTTTTAGATAAATTTGTATCGTATTGAAAAGATATTAATTTCCAATTTGAAATGTTTCATCTGTATTAAACCAACTATCTTGAAAATGCTTTTCTTTTTCTATGTCAGTTTTTTCTAGATTTTTTCTAGAATATCCCTTTACTTTGCGTACCATTGGATTTTTACAACTTTCCAAAAATATGGGAATAAATCATCCCAATCTTCTTTTCGAAAAAATAAAAGTTTCAAGTAACGTATTCTTCTATCCGTCTCTTATCTGTATACTTTAATCTGTTATATACACAGGGTAATATTAAGAATATGTTATCACACAAGTACTTATTTAAATTTATCAACAATTTGGGTGGTAGGGGTACCTCTTGTTTAGTAATTGCATGAAAATAATTGTATTTATAAAGCATTTAATTAATGAATCAATATTAAATAATATTGTTCAATATTAAAATGGATTTAATATTTTGCTAAATAATTTCAGCAATGATTATGAAGGGGATTTTTTAGAATAATAAGGCCATTAACAGAAGATATGTTAATGATTTAGAATTTTTAAATAATTTAATAATCGTAGTCAGTTAAATCAAAAGCTAAATCTGATTTGAGTTCCATATACAAGATTTCCATAATTTTTTGCTGAATAAAATAGTACTATTCGGTATTTATTCACTATGAGTAATGCAGCATTATAAAAAACAACAGTATTATTCTGTGGAAACATAAGACAAAGGTCCTAGAATATAGTTAACAAATAAGTTATCCATATTTGCAATTAAAAAGTCCCCTGTAATAATTAACTAAGAAATTGCGAGCCATTGCAATTTTTTTCTTAACAAATTAATGCATAATCTGAATTTACATAAAATCAAATTTTTATCCGATGCTTTTTAAAGTACCGTATTTATTCGAATCTAAACCACACTGTTTCGCAATGTTAATGCTACTGAAAAGCGGGTGCAATTTAGAATAGAAGGTGGAAAAATTCGTTGAATGGAGAAAACTGAATACGATACTCTAATGGTTAGAATAATTTCAGGCTCAATGCATATAAAACTTTTCTTCACTTGCAAAATAAAATAATTATTCCCTTCTTATTACTTCAAATTTCAATTGTTTTTAATTTGTGCATGTTGATTAACTATTTTACGCTATTATATATTATTATTTTACAAAAATGTTTGAAATTTTTGAGGTGCTGCTTAGAATCGATGATAGTTCAAATTCGACTATATATGGTACTTAAATTAGAAAAAGCAATGCCACACAGAATAAATCTTCCTAATTAATATCCACAAATTCAATTTAAAAAAAAACTATTAATGTCATTCCTTGCGAGTTAAAAATTGTACAAGTGCTTGCATTATAATTTACAGGATACTGCATTTTACAGCTAAAGTTATAATTAAAATATGATTACCGTATTTATATGAAACTTAGCCTATATTCAGTGATATATTTTTTTTCCAAAATGGCAAATATTCCTTTGACTTGGCTTCAATAAATTTACTTTGAATGGAAAAGAATCATAACTTGCAAATCCAATTAAATGGCAAGTATTTCTCCAAATTTCATAAGTAATTATTTATTAAGTATAATTGTATTATATATCGCTACCTCTTTTTTTAATCCTTTAGAAATAAAAAATGAGTTCCATGAATTACTTAAGTGTCATTTTCTATAAAATATTTTACTTCAACAAATGTTTACGTTCTGACAATAAATAAAATTAGTTCTTCTTTTTAGATTACAAACAGAACAAAAGATATAATTCCCAATCACCAACTGTTTCACTAAAAGGCATTCCTAAGATGTCAAGCACTAAGCTGAAGCCTTTTCAGGTTAGATGTCCAAAGATTTGTTTTACTCAAAAGATTTATGAGATATATCTGTGTTCTATTTTTCCAACCCAACAAACCAATTACTCTAAAGCTCACTTCATTCGTCTCGCCTCATTGCGTGGATGAGAAAAGATATATCCTTTTTTTTGTGTTTATTTTTGCCCTTTTTTCGTTAGTATATTCGCTTGTCAAAACCTATTTTTGTTCCACTAACTTACTTATGGTTCATGTTATGCTTGTCATAAAACGGGAATGTTGCAAAGAATACGTGACAATACTTTATTGTATTTATTTTATGGAAAGCACTTTGTTAAAATTCTAAGAGGACATAAGAAGTTTCTTTCATAGTTTCTTTTTATAAAATATATATTAATTCGAGTCACATTCAGAAGCTAGTAAATGAATTATAGAACTTCTTTAAAGGAATCCAGAAATAGTGGAACTTTTTCCTTGAAAAATTCTTTTGTCTAGTACTTGTTTGATTAAAGACATTTAGAACAGTTTTGAAGGTTAAAAATATAATAGAAATCTCAAATTTTCATTTGTTAATGCATTAGTAATTTTATTTAAAGTTCCCGCACAAATTAAACTCAGTTTCATAACACACATTTGGTTTCTGTTTCTTACACTATAACTGACATTCTCTAACATTACAGTTCATTCTCTAACATGCAATTATTTTTGTTCGGTCTCGCTGTAGTTGCAGAAGTAATTTAAAAGTATGAAAAACATTATGAAAAAGAATAAAAATGGAACAGCTAGAATTTGTAAGGGGAGTGCATTTCTAGAAAATATAGTAAATACTTATTAGTGTACACATATAAATTTGTGCTAATATTTAAGGACATTGCGGAATAAAATATATTTCTTAAGTAGTATATGAAGTACCCAGTAATTAAATAACCATACTTCAGCAAAAAAAAAAAAAAAAGAACTGAATAATCTTTCATTTTTATATCTTTCTTGAAAACCTTTAGTTGAGAAACATAACAAAAATAAGCATGCTTTTAAGGAAATCAGAAACTTATTAAGTGCAAATGAAAAGAAAATAATTTGCGTTAGATGCATTGTGTAAGTAAATCTTAACTAATGTTTAAAAACAAATCTACATTTAATAGTATCAATGTCAGTTCAATAACAACTTTTGTGCAGAATGAAAGCTATAACAAACTTATGAACTTAAATAAATTCTAACTTCTATTTAACTAATTCCCCTTCGCAAAAATAGCAGAAATAAGTTACAAATTATAGAAATAAACAAAATTTCTACTAAAAGTATCTAATTAATAGAATTGAATGAAAAAAATACAACAACAAAATAAGAATGAAACTCGCATTTTAACGGGATGTAATGTCTGAATTTAAAGCGCAATATGTACGTATAAAATATGTTCAAGATGCATATGTTTCAGTTCATAACGGTAAAGTATAAACTCAAATCTTTGAAATTTCCAAATGCAGAAATATGAATAAAGAATAATATATAATTATTATCTGATAACTCTCTTTAAAATTTACTAATTAGTTTTTTTGTTTGATGAAATACTCTTATTTTTATTTAAATTTGCCGACTGAATGAAGTGATGTGTTATGAATGGATTTATTTAAAACGATATCTGTATATAAATATCTCAACAAGAGAAATTAATAAAATAAGTAATCCCCAAAATAAGTTTAATTCGTAGAAGGGAACAAATAATTAATAAAAAGTAAGGAATTTGCTTTAAAATGTAGAAGATAAGTAAATAACAAGACAATGTGGTATTTCTGCTTAAATATATATTTAAGAAAGTTTTTATGCACGTCGAAAAGACTGCGGCCAGTTCAGATTAAATTTTCGGCATGAATGGTTCATTGGATTATGACCGGATTAAAATTTCTAAAGAAGCAAAATAGCATAAGTCCCGAAATAAGTATGAATATAAATCAAATGTTCTCTAAGTTGGCTAAATTTTTCTTGTCTCTTCCTGCAACTAGCCATTTTTTAGAATCTTGCTAATCATAAATACCTTGTTCTAATTAGCAACTACGAGATAACAATTTAATTCAAAATCTTTCCCATCTGTGTCTGAAAACATTCACCTCTCGGTTGCCTTTTATTTCATAAAATTCTACATTTTTAACACGCTTTTATAAGCTTCACCAGTATTTAACGGAATCTTTGAACTCGATATTTACCGACTTTAAAAGGTCAGATGAATTCGAAATTTTTCACACTTGTCAAGAATCATTGACAATACAATTATTTAATAATTTTTCCATTGTCCTCATCAGGATTAAAGATTTCCCATTTCCATTTACTGGTGCATGTTTTAGAAAGAACATTGAGCTACTTTAAGGGGGAAAACTTGGTCTTACACCTTCTGCATTAAATATTCCAAGCTTATCTCTTTCTTATTTCATTCAGTTGGCTGATCTCACATTTTGCAAACCAGGCCGTATCGGCACACTGATGGGATGCCAATGCGTATTCTACATTCTTAAAATGACGTATTTAAGATTAATTCATGAATAAATAAATGATAGTTTAAAAAAAACTAAAACACACGTTTTTATAGTTAATCAAAATAAAATGTTTAAAAAAATAATTCTTAATATAAGAATAAAATGATTAACGAGAAAATTAATGTTATTGTAGTAAAATATAGGGATTATCTGTGCTACATTTTTACACTAATGTCTGCATTTCGGAACAGAGAAGTAGGAATAAATTATAAAAATTGACATCGAGCATCTTACGCTTTTACCACAATGACATTAAATTTCTCTAATTTTATTCGTATATTAAGAATTATGTTTTAAGTTTGATTAACTATAAAAGCGTGCTCTTTAGTTTTTTTAAACAATAACTTATTAAGTCAAGCATCTGCGAAATAAAATATATAAATATATATATTTTCAAAATCAATCGTTGGCACACACATACTTCCTGAAAATTTTTGAGAAAGAAATAAAATATATCTAAATGTCCATTTTACGTTTTACTGGTAGAGTGAAGGAAGAAGACAGATATTCCAAATGTGTTGGGAAAAAAATCGTCTGCGCATTTAAAGTTAGAAACACTATTCTTTTCCTTTTCTTGCAGCTTCCAATTTTATTTGATACAATATTTCTTCAAAGTGGTATCCTCGGTTTGATCCAGATTTCTTTTGTATTGCTTTCCTTTTGGAAAGTGAATTTCAATTTTAGTTTTGTATCGAAGTGAAAGAGAAATGATGTGAACGATAGTGAGTGTAACAAGAAACATCAGCTTGGAATCCACCCACACTTTTTGTTTTGCTTATTGTTTTGAACATGGCTGTCAACAGAACGAAATACAGAAATATATATTCTATAAAGCAGAAATAATGTATCTCTTGTCCCATTCTTACAATCATATTACTCATGAACTTGAAAAGAGTGTACTAAATGTTAAAGATTTATAGATTTTAAAAGATAATATCTATAATAATTTTTTTTTACATTTTAAAATTAATTATTTATATAATTTTTTTCTTTTTTAAATATTAAGTATAATATTAAACTGCTAACTTTGATTTCATATAAAGAAAATAATGATACACCAATGAAAATATATATAAAATATGTATTTAAAAGTAAATATAAACATTTAAAACAAATGATACACAGAAAAAGAACGATAAAGTTTTTGCACTTAAAATATATCCATATCAAGAAAATGAATTCAAATTCCAATTTAATACTGTTATTAAATATATTTGCTGGTATTAAAATTGCAATCACTTCTTTGTGTGTGATAATATTTAAAAATTACGTAACCTACACACTTTTTAGCCTGCAAGCAAGACAAACACCTAACTAATGTTACATTATGTTAAAGGGAAAACAAATCTTGATTGAATTATATGAGTCGTTGAATCTAAAGGGGATTAGAAAAGATGTACTAATTGTTAAACCACGGAAATCAAATGTATGGTACTGTCGGAAGAACTTTGAAAATTATGAAAAATTGCAATATGAGTTTAAAAATGCTATATATAGAGGTAGTAACTGATTCTATTACTTTGGAAAGAATTGAAAATCCGTCACAGTTAGTTAGAAATTTTCAGGGCAAGACAACTTGGGTTATAATATTTGAGTGAAAAGAATAAATTAATTAGAAAAAAATGTTTTTTACAGAGAAAAACCCCACACTCATTACAATATTTCAAGTGAAACTCGGGAAAATTAGAAACCAGAATATGCTAATACTGGGGAGATACAAATATCTAAAGATTCTAATGACGATAATCAATGCACAAAAAACAGCAGCGAAAACTGTCCTTTTTATGTACCCAACTACCCTAAAATTGTGAATTTTGCCAAAAATTGACAATTTCTTTATGATTTTATTTTATAGGGCCATCTTATTAGCTTTATAAAAACAAAAAACTGATTATTTTCGTTCACTAGAACAAAAACTACAAGTGTTTTAGTAAAAGCACAGGCCTTTACTTTAAGCAAGATGTCATACTTTAAAACACATTTTACTCGAATTCTTCTTTTTTTTCGGAAAATGCTCGAACGGGGCCAAAAAGTTTTGAAAATAATTAACTGAAATTTTTTGTATATGTTCTGTATCATAGTTGAAGTGTTTTAACCTTCAAATTTAGGAATCACTGTTTTATTACAAAATTTACCAGTCCCTTATGTGGATATAATTACCTTTTTCTTAAGCAATTTGATATAATAACTTAGATAAAAAGCTCTATTTTTTGTAAAAATTAAATATCTCTTATCCTGAAGGTCATTTCAAAAATGAATAACATAGCAACACATCAGAATTGAAAAATTGAAAATTTGTTCATACACTTTTGATACAAAATGGGCCGCGTTTATGTTATTTTTTGTAAATTTTTACCAATTTTTTCCCCTTTTAGTACTAATAATTTCTTATTCTCTTCTTAATTTTAGCATATTTTTCTTTAAATGTACTAAAAAAATCTAAAAACAAAAAAAAAATCCTTATACCTTCATTTTCTTTAAAAAAAAGTTGTAGCAAATAGTCGGACGCCTTAAGATTTTGATGTGAAAATTGCCTTATACATCCATTCCCAAGTGCTCAATGTCTTACTGAGGTGTTGGAGCCCTGTGGCAGAAACATCTAGAATAACTTGTAGTGTTAAAGCAAGACGACTACTATTTTATCAAGATCAACAGTTCATGATATTCCTCAAACATCTGATTATAGGGAACATTTTTTAATAAAAATATATAGGATGGAATATTTTAAAAATTATGAATAGTTCTTCATTCCCTTCAATAACTAGTATCAGTAGCTCATTCAGAATAATTTGGATGGTTGCTCTTCGGTGTAATATGATTAATTTCTCTAACATCTACACGACCGATACTCAACCTGCAGCCGACCGAGCCTTTTTAAGTGGCCCTGCCATGGCCTATTGTTCTGAGAAATTCACTTATTTAAGGTCAAAATATTAAGAATTTAGTGAGAAATTCTTTGAAGAGAAATCAAATACCTCGATTTTGCTTTTTACTGTGAATTAATATTCTTTTTCTATTTTTAATGGTTACGGTTAGTGATAACAGACAACAGTAGAGTAGCGACAATTTTATGGGTGGAACTAATCTTTAACTATCTTTCATATCTTGCAGGAGAAAAACGTTCGAAGAAAATATATCATTTCAAGACGATTGGGAGGTTGATTAATTTGTAGTGTAAAACAAACAAGGATCAGTAATTATCTGAATTGTCACGAAAGTGCTGTATTTAAAAAAGACCATTAAACAGGAATCATTAAATGACACTTTTCCTCGAAGATCTCTTTCAAGAGGTGATAAATAGGATTTCTTGAATAACCCTTATAACAGCACCAAAGTGTTTTGTCAGTGGTAATGAGATCCAGTGGTAACAAAGAAACCTATGCAGTTCTGTTATATTTTTGGTAATCATAGGAAACAGTTTACTGGTGCAGAAATTGTGAAGGAATGTTTTTTAAATGTGTGTGCTTCTAATTTAGTGTGCTAGGGACAAATATATATATATAATATAAAAAAAAAAAAAAAAAAAAAAAAAAAAAAAAAAAAAAAAAAATATATATATATATATATATAACAATTAAAAAACGCCAAGCAGGCGGTATAATATTTTGACCAATTGTCCGCATTTTAAATTTCCAATGGTCTTAAAGCATTCCCCCAACCCTCCTTCCCGCATTTTATCCTCATGTTGCGACCCGCATGAAATAGCTAATGTATGTATACGACCAGCATGAAATAGCTGACATATGTATGCGGCGCAGCAGAAAAAAAGGTTGAGTACCCCTGATATACACTAATTAAGCGTTCTACGAGAATTATGATCTTCATTGTTTCGTATCAGTGTTGATAGGCATGAGACATGTTTAAAAATTCCTGTTCCACCTCACAATTTGTCATTTATACGAGCCAGTAGCATTTTGTACTATATTTGATAGACATTGCAACCTTTCAAACGAAGTAACTTAATCCAACTAAGAATCAGTAACATTTCTCCAATCTGGATTTTCAATGCAATCTATTTTTTAAAAAAACTCCGAACAATTAATATTATTAGGTGTTGCTTACAATCAAATGCGAATAATGGCTGAATAATCTGAAAAAATAAATTATCAAGATATCTTAGGGAAAATTCTTAGTATTAAATAAAACCTTACTACACCCTATACAATTATATATATATAATATATATATATATATAAATTGCGGGAAATATAACTTGTTCAAACTAAATGGAGCATTTTTCGCAGCAAGTTAAACAGACATATTTGTTGATACAGTAGAACGTCGTTTATCCGAATCAATTGGGACTGTGCACTATTGGGACACGCGATTGTTAGGATAACCAAAAACCAAATGCGATCCATGCAATATATGAAACTGGACACTATACGAATATTTAAAATCATCCTATGTGGGAAAATTGTTTAAAGAAAAAGCAAAGTAGGTGTGGAAAATGTCTTAATTTTACCTTTATTGTGGAAAATAATCAGTTATTTTTCACTGTACCATTGTAACCTTCGTTTTTCGCTGCAAGGTCTTTGGTTCTCTTGAGCAGCAGCAGTAGTTGAGTAGGACAGCACTCTGTTGTTCGTACCACTCCATAGCTATCTCTAACGCAGAAAACACATCAGCATTTGACGAACCTTTGCTACTTTCGTTGTTGTTGTTGTCCTTGTCTTCATCCGCTTCATCGTCGACAGGGTCGGATTCTTCTTGCACATAAGTCACATTCTCGTCATCATTTAGCATTTGAAATCCATAGTCTTCTGCATCGCTCCACTTTCTCCCTTCGCGAAACGGTTAAATATTTCAAGTTTTGTCTCTATGTTCAAGACGTTGCGCTTCCGTTTTAAATTCGAAACCATAGCAGTTCACAACTCAACAAAGTGCACGAATACACTCCCTCACTTGGAAAAAAACTGATCTAATATTCCGCGAAGATGTTTACCAAATCACACAACTGGAATTCCCCAAATATCCTTCACATTGGGTTTCCCTGTCACTTTTGGCCTCGCGTGAAACAACTGTTGAGCATTGCTCTATTCGAAAACTTATTCATATGCAGTGCATATTGTTGACAAAAAAACAGGTTCGGATATTTGACGCTCCGGATAATAAACGTTCTAATAAACAACGTTCTACTGTAATTGAAATTTAATTTTTTTCGCATGAATTACTCTAAATTAAAGGTTGACTGTTGTTCCTTACTTAAATAAAAATCTAAGGAAGTAATACCCCAAAAAGGTGAGAAAAAATAGTTTTTATAGAACCAATTATATGTATTTAAGGTGATAGTGGACCTTCACAATGTCAAACTTTGATTAAAATTGCAACTTTGATTTTTTTATATGAATAACATTCCTTATATTTTATAAAACAGTTCTTCCAAAGAATTTTGTCTTTTTGATTAATAATTATACAGAATTAGTTTTTTATTTTACTCAAAAAAAATTTAAAATGTACTTTTTTTAGTTTGCAAATTTTCCGTTTTCATTGTTACCTAAAATGCTCCTTGAGTTTCAAATTACGTCATACCTCTTTGAAATTTTCACAAATTATGAAAGATGATATAATTCACAAATTTGTGCCTCAGTTTTCTAATATATTTAACGGACCATATTTTGTGTTGCTTTGAATACCTTGGATGTGTGATAATTGGTAAAATATTTCATGTGGTACAGAAATTTTATCTTTGTTCACCAAATTTTATTTTGAATTTAAAATTTATGCTCAGATATATTTTATTGTAGTTCATCTATATATTAAACAATAACTATGCACATATCTTAAAAACCAATGCACAAAAAGAATTTTTAAAACAAGCATAAAAAAATTTCAAATATAATAGTTTATAATAGTTTTTTTTAAAAATGTATATTTAAATTGTGAAACATAATAATCATTAACTATATTGATTCCATTTCCAACTAATTACGCTAATAATTTAAGAATTTAGTTTCAATGGTCCACCATCTCCTTAAATCAATAGTTGGTTTTGTTCAATCTAGCGAATATCTCTGTTAGAAGGTAATTTGTATTCCATTCCATTCCACAAACTTAATAACAATATTTGCTTAATTAAAGTCAATGAACAAGATTACGCTATTGAATAAAAATTACATCTGTACGGGATAAATAAGCTATAATTTCTAAATATTTGCTTTGATTTTCTTCCTACATTGACCGATATTATTCTGCATGTTCTTGAACACTGTGATAGAGTTCGAAAAAGCTTTAAGATACATACAAATTTTTTTATGATGTGCACATTTCAGTAGTACACTAATTAATTCCTACTGACACATAGAAAGCAAAATTGCATCAATGAGTTGCAGAATCACCGTACTCATAGATTTGTAATTATAAACGCAGCAACAAAGAACTTGAAACGATTTTTTTGGTAAAAGTTCAATTATTTAGCGAATAAATGTCCTTCTTAAAAAATCATAATTTAGAAAAATAAGAAAAAAAGGCTTATAAGACTTTCACAAAGCTATTTTAAATCTTTCACACATAAACCCTTTCAAAACCTTTACAAACATGTCGCATTATTTAAGGTAAATCTTCGGATAGTATTTATACGAAGGTATTAAATATGAATTTAAAAATCATAAATTTAAACCATTTTTATACAAAAATTATTTTCTTTTTTGCTTAACGTTCACCGTATAAAAACAAGAAAAAATATTTATGTATTTGGCTTCGTGAAGAGTTTATAAACGCATTAAATATAAGGCGTAAGAAACAAAGTAATCCCTTCCAGCGTTTTCTGATTTGTAAAGCCGATTAAAATTCTACATGAAAAAGTGAAATTCCTATACAATGCACTATTTACTAGGAAGTTGGATTTTTTTTGTCTTATGGTTTTTCTTTTATATTTAAATACCTTTTCATGGAGTTCACAAAAGATTTCCGGGTCAATTTTATTTTTAAATATTTATATATATAGTATATGCAAAGTTTCATTAAAGAAATATATATCTATATTTATATTTATATACATTTTTATATTATTTAAAAAAATTAAATAATATAAATGATTTAAGAAGACTGAATACCTTCTTTATATATTTTTTATTTTTAATATTTAATGTTTGGTTATAATTGTATTTTTAAAGGTTAATATTTAATAATAATTCCTTACAAATAACTTTTAATTTGTTTCAAAATTTTTGAAAAAGTTAATTTTTTTGAAATTTTTTAAAATTTTAATTGGTTTTAGAAATATGTTTCTTTTCTTTCAAAATTCTTTCCCAAGTACCTTATAATAAACTACCTAAAACTGCATGGGACTTTTTCTGCGGCTGATCTTTAAGTTTTTTTATAGTTAAACTTCAAAAGGTCTAAAAAAAGTATTTATTTTGATTTTGAAATTTTTTAGAAAAGGTACTAAACACGTTAGAGCTAATTCCATGCACGGTTTTAGAAGACATACACTTCAGAACATGTATAAAAAATTTCAAAGTCATACTTTTATCATCAAAAACGCCTTAGGGTTTTGAATAATAGTAAACGCACAAAAAGTCAACATGGAGAAATATGAGTTTGAAGTTTTCATTCCATGAATAGCCTAATATAATATTCCTCGAATAGTCAGAAACTTTTATGAAATATTAATTAGCTTATTTTAAACTATTTACCCTAAGAAATTGCAAAAACGTAGAACTATTAAACAGTATACTGGCATAATGAATAAATAGAAGAAAACGAATGAAAGATCAATATTTCATAAAACTTTACCTTAACAATTACAAATAAATAAATAAATACTCACACCTCAGAGACCGAGGGATCGGTTGTAGCTCTAAACCCTCTTCGGGTGAGCTCGATTCCTCTGGGCATTCATCATCATCACACCTCAGAGCTGATTCCATGCTCAGTTTTACAGCTTAAATAATGCACAAGTGCAAAA
>BMAO01024597.1:0-62555 GCA_019973975.1 Trichonephila clavata
GGCGTTTTACATAAGAAAAATGTATAATGGTACATGTAAAAAGCCATATCGATCATCAAAAATGACACAAATCAAGCTAAATTTACACGGTGCAAAGTACATTAACGGAATATTTGATGGTGGAATATCACATCATGTGGCAATATTTTTCTGGTTTATTCAAAAAAAAAATGGAATTATTAAATGTGTGTGTACCAGAGTTTCATGATTATATTTTTCTTCATAAAACACCGTAGAAAGGGTTCATGTATATAAAATTGATTTTATATTTAACATATCTATATATTTGATTTCATTGCAATATTCCCATGCTGGTGGGAATTTGCATATCGATAAATCTTCGTTATTACGTTTAATGCTACATAACTTTAGAACTTACAAGAACATGAATTTATTAAAATATAGCAGTTAGTAAAAAAAGTATATATGAATAGTACATATTTCTTCTCAAAACCTCTTTAAATGTATGAAACATATTTAACGTTACTTTAGCATTCTCAAATAATGCTGCTTTTTCAAAATTACGGTCCATATTATTTTTAAAAAATATACAGTGAAGAAATATTTAGTAATAAGCAAATTGAAATGCTCTTTTTTCTAAATTGATTGGTTTTAAAGAACTAAAAAAAATCGTATAATTCAAGAAAGCAATATCTTCATGATCCGTTCCCTATTTTCCCCTTTTTATGTTGGGAAATAAATCTATTTTACTTAATATTTATAATAGGTTAATTGGATTACATACCTGTTCATGATTTTCAACAAGTTCAACCGAATACTTTTGCAGAATCCTTGCAATTATTATTTTAGCTGTAATATTAACTAGTCTTACTCCTATGCATCTTCTAGGTCCTTCACCAAATGCCAAATAACTGATTGTTTGCTTTTTTGCAGTACTCCCAGGTAAATGTCTATAGGTATAAATTAAAATAAAACAATTTACTCCACACACAAAAAACTGAGACAAAGACAGGATGTAGGAACATATGAGTTATTTTCTTACATAAGTAGGCTACTGACTGAAACGGGGCCATTTATAATATTTTTAAAAAGTCTTTACTGTACGGAGTACTTGATGAATATGTATATTTCAGATCAGTTAGAATTATCTATGAATGCTGCTGGTCATAACGAAGTTGTGCCCTATATTTTATTTTAATCCTTACCAAACGATGAATTGCATACAAAACCACAATTATCAGTGTATTTAGGATTATCTAAGAGGGCAGCTGACTGTAATAATGTTTAATTGATAATTTTCCTTTAACTCTTGACGAACGATGCTTTGTATACAGAAGTAATATTCAGTCTAATAAGAATTATCTAAGATGATGTTGAACGTATAATTGGAATTTAGGCTCAGAAGAATTATCTAAAAAGCCTTCTGGCAAGGCAGTCTATTGCAATTATCTATTACTCATTACACTAAACGATGTATTACATACACAAGTGAAAATTCTATCAACAATTTTTAAAGATGGCTGTTGACTTTAATGAAGCTATCTATAGTATCATTTTCTCTTTGAACTCTTACCAAACAATGTGCATTGCATACATAACCACAATTCAGTATAATCAGAATTATTTAAGATTGCTACTGACTGCAGTTAGGCTATCAGCTGACTGTAATTGCTACTAAACGAAGCATTCAATGTATAAGAGGAATTATGGCTCCTCAGAATAATCTAAAAAGACTTCTGTAATGTGGCTATGCATTTAAATTTCTTTTACTCATTACACAAAACGATGCCTTGCGTATTTAAGTATCGTTCTCTCTGTCTAATCAGAATTATTAAAGATGGCTGCTGAAATTAATGAAGCAGTCTAGTATAATTTTCTTTGAATTAACTAGACAGCTTCAGGGAACAAACAATGCATTGCATGCACAGCCACAATTCAGTAAAATCAGAATTATATAAGATTGTTATTGACTGTAGTGAAGCTATCAGCTGCAAATTTATTTTAATTGCTACGAAACGGAGCATTTAATGTATAAGCGTAATTATGGATACTCAGAATAATCTAAAAACACTTCCGTAATGGGACTATGTATTTAAATTTCCTTTACTCATTACATGAAACGATGCCTTGCATACATAAGTATAGTTTTCTGTCTAATCAGAATTATCAAATAAGGCTGCTGACTTTAATGAGAAGCTGTATAGTAAAATTTTCTTTTAATCTTTACAAAACGATGCATTGCAGATACAAACACAATTAAGTGTAATCGGTATTATTTAAGTATATTACTGACTGCAGTAAAGCTATCAACTTCAAATTTACTTTAATTGCTACCAAACGAAGTATTGAATTAAATGTTGCTCAGAATTATATAAAAAGACTTCTGTAATGTGATTATATATTAAATTTTTTTTATTCACTACACGTAACTATGTATTGCATAAATATAAGTAGTATTTAGGTTAATCAAAATTATTCACGATGTTTTCTGGCTGAAACAATCCTGTCAACTGTAATTGTTACTAAAACATTTTATTTCAACTTTACTGTATTAAAAGAGAAAAATAACTTGCCTGTCTATATTAAATTCCTCCGGGTTTTCCCAGAATTCTTCGCTATGGTGTATGTAATGTTCTGGTATATTTATTTCCATTCCTTTTGGAATCTGTATATGACCGTAATCTACATTTGCAGTACATATTCTGGAAACGAAACTAAAAAGAACACGCGAATTTCAAAGGGGTAATAATAAAGTAAGCAAAATTCCATTGCTTGGAATAAAATTGAAATTATTTCCAAAAAAAAAAACTATCATTCTATAGTTAGAATACCACAAAATCACACAAAAAGCATTAATTTAATGTTTTATAATCTAAAAATTTTTTGTAAACATGAAATTAAAAAATTTACCGCATTCGAATGAAAAATTAATGCAGATAATTTAGGAAATATATTTTGCTACTTATCTTTTTAAAATTTGTGAAAAGAATATTCTTAGTTGCAGAATAATAGATAATGGTAATGATTTTTTTTTTCCATTTCAGATTTTTATTTCAAGGGCAAATATTTTAGTAAATATTTCTTAACTTTTTTAATTTTAAAGAAGAAAAATTCCTAGAAATTTTTAAGCTGATATATTTTTTTTAAATAATTTTTTAATTAATGAGAGAGTTACGTTTAAAAAATTAACAACTTCACTGAAGGATTTAAAAAACGTCCATGAAAAAATTAAGTAACAAGATCTATTTGATGAGGATACAAAAAAAATTATAAGAACTCTTGTCAATTATAAATTTTTACACCGATGGCATAGTTATTATAAGTTAAACTCGGTGTCATAATTTTTATAAAGTAGTATAATTTCCTTTTCCATGCGGGTAGAGATATTTTTGCTGTTATAAGAACAGGCTGTATTATTTTATAAAAGATAACTAAAAGTATGCAATGCTAAGAAAAGGTCACATACACAATTAAATTAATTTGGCAATATTTTTTAATAAAATTTTATTTTGTAAAATACATAGTTGTTTCATTAATGTAATTTGATTAAGTTGATTACTTTGCAACTGAAAATTATCAATATCTAAGATTGTAAGAATAGTTCTTTAGGATCTCACGAGAATTTTTAGATGAAGGGAATCTTCAGAGATAAAGCTAAAATAAGTAACAGACAAACGTTTAATTGAAAAGATCTAAGATTTGAATTTATTTTTCCATTTAAATAATTTTAGATAAATTTAATGTAATAAATTTCGTATAATTATCAATTTACAACACAAATATCAAAATATTCCATCTTAGAATAAATCTATGAACTTCTTTTTTTTGCGTTAGGTATTCTAAAATAAAAGTTATATTTCCTTTAAAGTTTAATTATATTTTTGATGTTAGATTTCAAGCGCCCTACTACTCTTGATTCAAAATAATAGGATTAATTTTTTAATTTACGCATAAAGTCGTTAAAATTTATAATATTATTTTATAAGTAAATTTAGTACTAAGAGTTCAATTTTTTATTGTATATTTTTTTATATTATAAAGTGTTCTCTATACAGAAAACCTTCAAAACACACTACCTATTGTCAAAAAAAAAAAGAAATATTTTAAAATTCTAAATTCATTTTTCAATTGGATGCGTTCAATCGAAATATGTGTCATATAACGAACATATAACATATATAATTACGAAAAGATGCTCAATTTTTTTGTATTCAAAAATAATATCTAATGTTATCTTATTGTAGGTTAATTCTTTATTCAGAGCAGTGATATCTTTATAAGAAAACAAAATCAATATCAATTCAATGAAAGGTTTTTGAAACTTATAATAGTTCCCCTTCTTTTCGTTTCCCTTCTTGGAGATCACATTTTACTACTCGACCTTATCATGTAACTTGAATCTTCAAAAAATGTTGAAAGGTTTCATTTTCAAAAATTCAAAAGAGAATGTTGCGAAAAGGGAAACTATTTTCTGTTTTGTGAGTATTTTTTGCAAATGTTTGCTTTTCAGAAATTGTTTTCTACAGATATGTTAAAAGTTATTTTAAACAATTCTTTTGTTGTATGAGTTAGGTTTAATTCAGGATGAAACTTTCCACTTCTGACTTCTAAGTCACTCCGTGTTAGGATTTGGATCTTCAGCTAATTCTATGTTTATCATTACATTTGTAATTTTCTTTGACTGTTACGCATGTACAGCCATCCAAATTTGTTTTTAAGAAATTGATAAAACTACAATTATTTCCCCAACTTTCATGAATGTTAGCCTAAACTGGGTATTTTTAATTAAACTCGCAATTGGGTAATTAATTAAACTTAACTGGGATTGTTAATTAAATTCGCAATCTGAAGCTACACCAGGCTATTGAAAAAAACTCGTAATTTTGGACTACACTCAAGTTATGAGCTTGACACCTGAGTCATTTTATGTTTAATTATGTAAAAAAAAAATTCTCTTAATTTTTTTGAAATTTAATTATTTCAATTAATTAAATTTATTCGCGCGTCAAAATTTAGTTCCTATTGAGACTATAGCATTGCTATTAGTTTAAAACAGCTGCGATGAAAATTGCGGAAATGATTAAGGAGTGATTTTTTTCTAACAGCTGTATCTCACCAATAGTACATTATTAATAGAATACAAGCCAGTATATCAACAATGTGTTAGATTGTTTCGTTATTTTCTTTTAGATTTGTAATTGCTAATTTTACCTCAAACTATACCTTTCACATTTACCAAAAATTATGGTTTTAAGAAAAACTTGCACATTTGAAATATGAGATTTAAAAAAATGAAATATTTTACGTAAGCAAATACACTGAGAGGATCTTACTTCATCGTAGGGGAATAAAACCTCATTGTTTCCAAAAGAAATCGTTCCGTCAATTGAAAATTGCCCATTTTATAATAATCCAAATGTCCCTATAAAAATGGAAACCAGATTTAAGTTTCTTTTTTAATGCAGAAACTAATTATTTTTATTACGTATAAATGCGAAAAATTTAGATATACACGAAATAAAATATAAATAATCAAACTGTATATAAAGAACAGGTTAACGATTAAGTCATTCAAAATAAGTCACCAAAGAACCTTTTAAAAGGACTGGGGCTGCAGAACAATTGCCATAAGAAATTAGTTATCGAACTAGAAAATTGCCAACTTTGGTATATATCCTATGCTAGAGGTCATTAACCTTTCTTGCTCGAGAGCCAAATTATTAAATGCACAATGATCCGCGGGCCCCACGACTGTCAAAAACAAATATTTTAGTTATTAAATTTATATTAAAAAGGGAGGTTTGTTTCACAAAAGTACAACTGATTCTAATGGAAGAAATGCTGTTTATATATATATATATATATATATATGTTGTAGTTGTTGTTTCAAATCCCCTTGGAGCAGGGAAGCCTACACCAAGTCCATTTGACATTTCCGCATAAGAATGTCACCAAGCAGGTCTTGATCTCCAAACAGCTGTCCCAGGGAAATGTGCCAGCAGTCCAGAAGATGAGAAGTAGAAGCAGGGAGAGAGCAGGGACAGGTAAAGAAAGACTTTACCCCCAGCTTAAAGGTCATACCACGCAGGTGACCACTTCTAAAGCGCACCAAGGCTGTTTAAAGAGCTCTGGATCCCCTGCACTGTAACGATAAACCAGGATTCTTAGCTGCGTACCAGTGGTGAGCAGGAGGCTTTCGCCAAGTCAGATTCATTTTAGCTTTGTGGAGGGAATGAATTTCAGAGTGGCTCAAGACAGAGGAACTGGGGTTAGGGAGATCACTACCCCTTCCAGCCAGCTCATCAGCTGCCTTAGAAAACGAATACTCCTTTTTAATAAACAAAATTGTACAATTTGAAAATTACATTTTTTATAGTCTTTTAAGATTAAGAGCTATTTTAATAAACTATTATGCATGTGTTATAATATCAAAAATTTATTTGTCACATAATCAGGAATGTGTTTTTCCAATTTTTTTCTTATTTAATAATTTGATAGCTACTTTATCACAAAATGTTTTTATTTTCCAGTAAAACCAATTTTATAAATTGACAATTATTTTATATATTTGTTAGTATACATATATATTCATTCATGTACACAATTAAGATCATGAATATAAAATATGTAAGACCTGAAGAACTATTTACTTTGTTGCCACGAAAATTGCCTCAGAGACATTATACAATTTCAGAAAGAATATAGCGGCATAACAGGATGAAAAAGATTTTAGTTGTGAATTAAGATCCAAGTCATATCAAAAAGTGTGATATCATGAATCAGAAATAAAGCATTTATCTTGGAACAAGTCTGTCTAATATGGAGTGTAAGCACTGTTAACTGTCACACAACCTTCACAACAAATTTATGAGGATGCCAATAAGTATTTGTGGCAACAAAGCCCATTTTCTCAAAAGCAGGACTTTTGATTCCTGAGGCAAATATCAGACCATGATTCTATGGCACGTCATCTAATTAAAATAGGCATCCTGCCATCTAGTATAAGGCAAATTTGTAATTCGGGCATAATGAATAGGCGGCATTTTATTATATGCTCAGAACTATATAAGGTGTCTCAAAAACGTGGTGAAATAAGAAAAAATATGATGGAATGCTACAACTTTCATGAATTCCTTGTAAAGACTACATCTCTTGTGTTCCTTGTTTAAATTTTTAACTTTTTTCTTTTGTTCCCATGTTAATTGGACCAGGTTCGCATTTTAATTACTTGTTATTTTTTATTATTTATCATTGTTCTTGTGTGTTACTTGAAATGTTTTATATGTTTGGATTGATCCGTCTAATACAGCCATATGTATCAAACTTTTAACATACGAAATGTTTTTTTTACTTATAAATGTTAATTGCGGTATTCAAATTTTTTTTGCTCTGTTTTATATACTGTATATATATATATTCATATAAAATATAGCATACTGTATTATGCTTAAAATGCTTTTGTTGTTTTGCATATAAATAAATCCTATTATATGTAATAGTCTCGTCAGAACTTTTATGAAAATATATTTCGATAAAAACATATATGCTACAAATTTACAAGTAGATTAGAACATTTAATACTATACAAGTCATCTGTATTTTAACGCATATAGTATTAATAAATACTGGATTTTCTTACAAATTTTACTGAATTAAAATACATATAAATTACAACGCTTTGTAAACAGCTATTTCTCAAAATTTTAAGTCGTCGCACTATGTATTGAACATTATTTCTGTCACGCATCTTCTATTTATGTGTGAGGATGTCTAGTAAAATATCTTAATTCTACTTCCAAAAAAATATTTTAAAAAATTGTAAATAGAAATAGAGAGATTTCTTAGATTCACACTATAAAAGAGTATAACAAAAGATTTGTCAATATACGTCAAATTTCCCCAAAAGGATAAAGTTATTCATTAGTACTTCTTTATGAATCAATGAATCTATTTCTTCTTGAATTTTCTGTTGGAGATCTGGGTATTTAGCCAGGAAATGAAATGCATAGGCCAGGCTTGAACTTGTGGTTTCGTAACTGCGAAAAAAATAGGAGCATAAATTATTCTCAGAAAACGAATATTCCTTTTTATTAAACAAAACTGTATAGTTTGAAAATTACTTTTTTTATAGAGTATTTTAAGATTAAGAGCTATTTTAATAAGCTATTATACATGTATTATAATACCTAATAATTTATTTGTCACATATTCAGGAATGTGTTTTTGCATTTTTTTTCTAATTTAATAATTTGGTAGTTACTTTATCACAAAATGTTTTTATTTTCAGTCAAACCAAGTTTATAAGTAGCAACAAAAATATACTTTAATGATAAGCTTATTTTTCTGTCAACATATAAGTTGCATCAATTGATGTATTTCCTGTTAAAATATTTTTTCGATTATTTTACATAGCATAAATCAATTGGAAGTTATAAGGGGAGAAAAAATAAAATTTCTTAATTATTATTATATTTTTTAATTCAAATTTCGACTTTTGAAAAGGCATGATTACAGAAAAAAAATACAGTTGCCTGCATTATTCACAATTGTTCTTACAATAAATTTAAAAAATAATAAAAAATTAAATAATTTTGTATGATTTAAACAATTACGTTTTTAAAATACAAACCCCTGAAAAAATTTTAAAAATTTAATTTTAATAAACTTTTTTAAAAACCTTTCTTTTGGGTTTTCTTAAAATTTTTATTGAATTCAAATTTCAGAGCTATTTCTAAAGACTCTTCTACTGAAAATATTCGTAGACGTAAAATATTTATATATAATTCAAACTCTATAACTATTTCTACTTTAAACATGCATTAACTCTATATTTTGTTAAAAATAATTTAAACTCAATCCCTTTAACATACACATAACATGTAAATTAGGCATATACAGTAATATATATACGCATGCATAAACATACACATATGTATATAATAATCTGCATTAATTTATCCTAAGACCATTAATAAATTTCAGACTCGAGATTAATTTCAAATAACACATCACTCAATAAGTCCCGGGCCTAACTAATAAAACACCAACTTTTCTGTAAAATTGAACTTTATTTATCAAGATACTCCCCTTTAAGAGTGATACATGCAGCTCAGTGCTCTTCTATTTTTTAATATCTTTTTAGTAGAACGATTTGTCTTTGCTCTCAAAATAGGCTTCTACTTCGGTAATCACTTCTTCATTTGTACAAAACCTTTTTTCTGCAGCATTCTTTTAAATATTACAAACAGCTAGTAGTCACTGAGGTCCAGATTTGGACTGTACGGTGGGTGGGAAAGTAATTCAAAGTGCAATTCGATCAATTTGATCATCATTTTCATAGACTTGTGTCACGGAGCATTGTCTTGGTAAAACAGTACTTTTTCTTTTGCATTTGAGGACGTTTTTTCTTTATTGTTTTCATTCATTTGATCCAATAACGCCATGTAATATTCACTATTAATTGTTTTGCCTTTCTCAAGGTAATCAAAAAACAAAATCAAATGAGCATCCCAAAATACGGACGTCATAACCTTGCTAGCTGACGTTTGAGTTTTTGGTCACTTTGGACACCTTTCACTGGCTGCTGTCCACTCAGCTGACGATCTTTTTCATTCAGGCGTGTAGTAAGGTAACCATGTTTCATCCACTGGCACATATCTACGTAAAAAATCCTGTTTATTTTGCTTAAATAGCTCCAAACAGCGCTCTGAATCGGCGATGCGTTGTTGTTGATCAACTGAGAAAACTCGGCACTTACTTTGAACACAGCTTTCTCGTTGACAATTTTCATGTAAAATAGCTCTGCCTTCTGATAGCTTTAAATTCTCTGCTATCTCACTCAACTTTAATTTATGATCAGCTAAAACAATTTCATGCATTTTTTTGATGATTTCTGGAACAACTGCAGAATTTTGTACCTGAAGTCCAACGTCCTTTGTGTCTGTACGATTATGTTTCAAGTCAGCATATCATCTTTTAACAGTTGTTTGCGATGAAGAGAGTCCGGATAACATTTATCAAGTCATTGTTTTGCTTAAAAAGTGTTTTTACCCATCAGAAAACAATGTTTGATTAACACACGAAATTCTTTTCCATCCATGGTTTCCAAACAGTTGCCACTGCTGCCGCAAAAAAACACGGTAACTTTATAACTAAACAAGATATTCTCTCGAAATTTTGACACGTGCCGTTTGAAAGTTAGTACTACTAGGTTAAGCTCAGAAAAATTAGAAGATAGCACCATCTATATGTTAGGCCCGGGACTTATTGAGTGATGTGTTATATTTTAGTAACAAATTTGAAACATATTTAGATAAATAAATTCATATACTAATTTTCAATTAAGAATTTCTCTCTCTAAACGCTATACTTAAGTGCATAAATTGTTAAACTACATTTCATATTAATTGTTTACACGTGGAATTCCTCATTTAAGTACATGTTTCATAATGCATGTTGTGTTAAAATATGAATTTCAACTATTTTGCTTTTTTGTTGAATTGGGCTTTGTATAAGTGTTATATTAGCAATTATAATTCAAACCTAGAACATTAATTTAGGGAATCTTGCAATATCTTAAATCCACCTTCTCCATCTTTTTAATCTTCATACAAAAATAATTGCGTATTCACCTGTCTTCACACATTTTGTGATATTTAATTTGCAAGTTTGTGTTAAATACAGGGTGATGCCGAATTTGACCGACAAATTCAGAGGGGTGATTGTAGGTAGCATGAGGACCACAAATCATCATATAACATGGGGTCGCAAATCACGTTTATTCGGTGTGTATAAGTTCGCAAAAACAATTATTAAGAGTGTGATGTTGAGTGGAAGGAAATGGGGCAATAAAGCATAAGTAATACATTTACTAGACATAAAGCATGTTTACGATAGAAAAATGCACCACAGTTTGACATTAGAAATGACAACACTGGGAAACAAATGAGTATCACAGGAATTGTTCCAAGTTGCGGCCACGTAGGACATACCACAACCCACACCAATAGGTGAATGATGGTGGTACACGTTTAAACAATATAACTATCTACTATTCTGTTTGGCAATGCCAGTGACGAGGAATCGTGACGTGAGATCTTCCACTGTTGCTACCCATGTCTCATGTACGTGATATTTCAGGTGGTCCCAGTAAAAGAAATCAAAGGAGTTAAGGTCCGGAGAGCGTAGAGGCCTAGCAACAAACTCATCACGTCCACTCTACCTCCCGGGGAATGTAACATTGAGGTGGTTTTGCCTGCAAAGAAAAATGGCCTGGTGCATGAACCCTACGTACTGGTGTTCAATGGCTAATATTCCCTACAGCAACTCCGGAAGGATGTACTGTTGAAATGCAAGGCATTTTGCGCCATTGAGACATTCGAGCAGAATACGTCCCCTCCCCTCGTCTTCCTCATCGTCCTCCCGACGGCTACTATTGTCGTGATTTTCACATACTAAACTTGGTTTACGATCCCAAGTTCTATGATGATTTGACGTCCCCATGCTGAAGTTTTCGAACGACAACATCCTGTATTTACTTTCTTTGAACAAAAACTAAAACGGGATAATTATATAGAGAGAAAACGTAAGAAAAAAAGTTATTCTTGCTAGCGAGAGATTTAAAAGTATAAATATTTCTATGACTTAAAAGTTAGATTTTTTTCCCATATTTAAGATTATATTGTAACGACTAGTTAGATATATATGTTAGTATTTAATTAATGCAAAACCTACGGGAAACTTTATTAAAAAGTATTTTAATTTTCTTCAAATATTTCAATTGATGAATTCTAAATTTTAGAATCACAAAATAAAGTCAACGAAAAGTATTGGATATATGAAGCTAAGTGGTAGCGTATTGTGCTTCCATGCCACAGGTAGGGGGTTCAAACCCCTGACTGGGCAAGATCGACTTAGCCTTTCAACTTTTTAGAGGAGAACTAAGATTGCTTGGTAACTAAACAGTGGAGGTTTTGTGTCAGACTGACTACCAGATCGGAACATCTGATCTTGCATTTTAGTGACCAAGGTTACGAAAACTGTGATGGGCACAGTTGGCTTTGCCCTTCATGGGCTGTTGCGCCACTGAGTAGAAGTATTAGTATGGGTATATATGAAGTAACCGTTCAGAAATATATTAGAAGTAGAGATTGCAATATATCTGAGCAAAAGTTCAATACCGTATTCGGTACCTATTAGAACTGAATACCGGGACTCCGGTTTCAATACCGGTATTAGAAATTTTAGAAGAAAAAAAAAGAAAATACAGGCGTTTCTTTGTTTTACTTGCCAGTTTTATTAGAGTGTAAATATCACAAGAAATAATTTTCAACTTATAAATTATAACAGTATATAAAGAATCACAAAAAAAGTAAAGGAACATCTTATTTACTTAAATTACAAAAAAGTACAAATATTATTGTCACATTTTATTTATCATTTCCTCCAAATTATCTTTTTTTCGAAATAATCTAAAATCCCTGACGTCTTGGGCTTAGAAACTGTACTTAAGTTTGTACCTTCATCGCAATTAGATTCTTTCTTCTTTAATAAATTTGTATCATGTTTCGTTTTTAAATGTGTATGGAGTCTGCTTGTATTTCCTCCATTCACTTTAATAACTCTAGAACATTTTTTTACATTGTGTCGTCATATTCTTTTAATCATATAAATAATGAAACCAAACCGAAGTATAGTAGAACTGTAGAATCAGCTAGGAAAAATAAAAATAAGAACAATGGAATGAGCTGAATAAAGACGTTTAATATTTTCACCTTCAGAATTGGATGTAAAATTATTTCATTTATAATATATTTTAATCATGGTGCAATAAATAACACTATAACATAAAAACAAAAACTAATACTATTTTGCTATGTTGGCGATTCCTGGACATATAAGAACCAATTTAAAAAAATTCTAGTAAATACTGAAAAACCGGTATTTCAACTTGTGAATACCAGTATTTCGTAACTGAACAAATAGTTCAAAATACCGGTATTGCAATCCCTAATTAGAAGTATGTTTCACATTAATATTTTTTTCTGGGTTAATTTTAACTTTGTAAGCATTTTCGAATTCTTGAGATAATTTTTAAGGAAGAAACAGTGAATAAAGTAGTCAATTATATTTTCAAGTAAATTAATTTGATAAATATTAGTTTACAATGTAATGCTTACAATAATTTAAGCCTAAGTTCATAAAATGCAAATTTGACTTTCAATTCTAAGAATAAGTTTGTTATTTATTTTTCCCCCTTATCATGATATTTGAACTACATTATTATTTAATCATGAAATAAATTGTCAAAAAAAGCTAAGTTCAATCGTAAATAATTTCTGTGAGAAAAAATTTTCATGATGTAGAAATACATTGTTTCTTACCCCGCTAAAAGTACTATTAAAGCATTTGCTTTGATTTCCCAATCATTTAATACTTGCTTCTTCCTCGGAAATTGTGATGTCTCTGAAATAATAAACAAGTAGGTTTATTTAATTTTTTTCTTGTAAATTTAAGTTAAAAATAGTATAAATTCGATATCAAAGCATTTCTTTGTATTACCAGATGGGTTGCCATCTTCATCCGTTTTTTTCTTCTCAAAATCAGTATCTTCAATAGATGAATCTATCAACAGTTGTAAAAGATCGGGTTTCCTACACTTTATTGATAAAAATATTACTTATATCACACATTTACTTAGCCAGTAGACTCAAATTAGTGTCAGTAACAGATTAATCTATAAACTATTGTAATATGTAACTCTAGATTGCTTTTAAACTTTTAAAATATTACTTTTGTTGAAATTTACTTATCCAAATCAAAGAGTAAGTTGTACTTACATTTAAGTGAGTCACTTCAGAAAAATTGGTGAAAAAAATGAGTTTTCAATATGTGTTGGGAAATAAACTCTAGCTCCTTTTTCTCTTTTAATAAAATTTAAACTTTTACTCTAAATAAATTAAAAGTAGCTTAGAAACCCAAACTATAACGCGTAACTTAAAAGTAAAAGTATGTACTTTTTAAATGCAATTTCTCAACACTGTAAGTTACAAAAATAGAAGGAATATTTTTGAAAATTATATCCCTTTTATAATACTCATTCATATGACTACATAAATAATAATTTAATGAAAGATTTTCTCAAAGAAGTAATTAAATAAAAATATGGATTAAAATGCGAGTGAGAATTTTTGGGAAGCTTTCCTCGTGTTACTCCTTAAATTATTCTTTTTTAAATTGAATTACTAAATTTTAAAAAAATCTTAGTAAAATATTGATAATTATGCAACAACTACACGTAAAAAATTGTTGACAGTCAATTTTTTTAACAAAAAAAAAACTTTCGTTAAACTTTATTTTTAACATTATGGAGTAGGAAAAATGCTATTTGAGTAACCCACTTAACTTATTTCAAATATTTAAGGAAAAAATATCATGTTAAAAAGAATGCATATCGTTAATGTTGTTTTGATTTTTTATCTTTCAGATTTAATTTTCCAAAAAGTTATGATTGAACTTTTTAGAACATAAATATTTGAGTTTTGATTCAAAAATATAATAGTATTGTTGTACATTTTTATGCATATCACATATAGCAATCTATTTTTTGATATATACTGTAATTAATTTTCAGTTTTCAAAATGTGTAAATTACTCTAAGAATATTCTAATACTAATTCATTTACAATTACTCTAAGGCTTAATATTAGTTTATTTTTACTAAAATATATAAAACAACAACATAAACATCTCATAACTTCAATGTTCTTTTAAGAAAAAAAATTTATTTACTTCATGAAATATTCATCTTTTTGAAAAATTTATAAGCATTTCTTATTTATGAACTTTTTAAAAATTCAACAATAAAAGATTGAATAAATGCTAAGTATCGAAACACATTTCCAACTCTCAGAACTGCATTAAAAATTCAAAGATTCCATTATAACGCGTTTTTACCTATATTTTATCATTTAAGATTTATGGATTTGCTAATGAAATTGTTTCATCGAATTTTCCCCTTTTACTCTTTCATAAGTATTATTAGTAAATCCTGCAAGAAATTTATATCATTTTTTAATGAAAGCATAATGTTGTATTTGTCGAAATGAGAATTAACTCTGTAAAGGATATGATAAAATACTTTTTTTATATACACTGCTGGCCACCGTAAATGCAACACCCTGAAGGAAGCACGCAAATAACATGAAATTTAAAACATGCATTAGAGGAGGTGAGATATGGAAATGATTAGAATTTCAGCGCAGACACACATCACGCGAGCTGTAGCGCCACCTCAAAGAGCATTTAAGGCTTGGAGATTTCGTCGATTTCAAGCTCGGCAATTGTGTTTTTCTTGTGGTTTTTTCAAAAGACGATCAGTTATGTATCGTAGAAAACAGCGATCAGCTTTTGATCAAGTATCCAGTTCGACAGAGGAAGCTTAGCGACCTACCGAGATTGTGGATTATCTTTCAGGGAAATCGTAGTCGGTGTGGACGAAACCAAACAACTGTAATGCGGATATGTGACCGTTGGATGCAAGAGGGTACGACGGACCGACGTGGTCGATCGCATCCACCTCAGTGCACCACTTCACGTGAGGACAGCAAATTGTGCGCATGGAAGTGACGGATCGCTCAGTCACATCACGAACCATAGCACAGCACATTGAGTCTGTAACGCATCATTCAGTGTCTGCGCATGCCATTCGACAGCAGAGTGGTCTGTCCGCAAGACGTCATTGCTTGGTCTACCCTTGACGCAGAACCACAGACGTCTCCGCCGCCAATGGTGCAATGAAAGAAGGATGTGGGGGCAGAATGGAATGAAGTTGTCTTTACACACGAGTCACGCATCTGTCTGTAACACCACGATGGTCGGAATCGAATCTGGAGACACCGTGGAGAGAGGATGTTGAACAGCTGCGTTATGCACCGCCACACTGGTCCAGCACGGGTATTATGGTATGGGGTGGTATTGGATAACACTCTCACACTCCTCTAGTACACATTCCGGTACTTTAAACAGACAGCGCTACATCTCCGAGGTGTTGGAGTCACTTGTCCTTCCTTACCTTCAGGGTTTGGCCACAGCCATATTTCAACAGGATAATGCTGACCACACGTGGAACGCATTGACCAAAGTTTTTCGTCCATCACCAGATTGAAATCTTCCCTGGCGGCTAGCTCTCTGGATCTTTGCCGATAGAAAACATGTGGTCAATGGTTCTCAACGATTGACCCAGATTACACCCCAGCTGCCACACCAGATCAACTTTGGCAACTTGTGGAAGCTGCTTGGTCTGCTGTACTCCAAGAACACATCCAAAGTCTCTTTGAATCAATGCCTAGGCGTGTGGCAGCGGTGATCTCCAACAATGGTGGCTACTCTAGCTACTGATTCTGGCAGGAACCACACTTCACAGAAGTCTTTAAATTTAATCATTTGATACTTGGTCAACATGTTATTTACAAAATAAATTTTGTTGTGCTATCTCTTGTCTTTCTTGATGTTGCATTTACGGTGGCCAGCAGTGTAGCTTTAAAATTTGTGTTATTTTAAATATTTTTTAAAGTTGTAAATTTCCTAAAATTAATACAGATAATTATCCTCCAAATTTTACCATTCGTTCTTTTTAATAACTGAAATACTTACACTGGATCCTTTCTTCTCTGTTTTATTATTTCATCTAATACGTTTGTTATTTTAAGAGGAGGAATATATCCTTTATTTCTTATGAACATTCTGAAGAAGTTGATAGCCATTGCGATAAAACCCAATTCAGGAAAACAGCCTATTTGAAAAGAAATTAAAATTAATGAGATCAAATAACTTATAGTTAATCCAATGCATCTGAATTATCAAAACGTATCAAGGAAAAAACGATTGATAATATAAATATAGTGTAGTAATTTTACCGAATAATAAATTAATTTAATTTCAGATTCATATTTCTGATAGCCTTTTTCTATATTAAAATGGTTTTAAGTCGTATGTAAGAATTTTTAAAATTTAATTTATTGATTCGTAATTTAAGACAAAGGAACACAGGAAAAAATCTGACTTTGACAATAGATAATAAATAATTGGTGTAAATAATCTTCTTCTAATCACTAAAATTAAAATTTAAGAATTAAATTTAGTGGCTTAGCAATAGTTATTTTTTTCTCTTTATATTGACTTACTATTTTATTTTCCTATAATTATGAAAAATAATAATAAAATATCCTTTTTACAATTTACCAAATTTAAACACAAAGATTATCCACAGACGCGTATATTACTCGTAAAAATAATTCCTAAATGGTTCATATGAGTTTATTATTTACTTATCAAAATAAAAGATCTTAGAACACCAGCAACTATATTGTAATGAAATGGAATTCTTAACTACATTTATTGTGTCGTACAGCAGAAGAAAAATATATTACTAATTGTTGGGCTTTTTGCTATTATATATCATAATTTCTTTTATATTGCATCGCACTACGATAAATTTTTACACTTAATACTTAACTACCATTATTTATTATACGATATGTTTAAAGATCTGTTTCAAAATGTAGCACTTAAAGATGTTTATTTGTAGTCACCAATGATTTATATTTCGCTTTAGTTACTAATAAAAAGTCTTAACTTATTTTTTCTCAAATATATTTACTACAACTTTGGAACGTAATTAGCTTGTAAAAATTTATTTCTGCATGCTGAAGTTTATATTTAATCACTAAAAAGTAAATCAATCATTTAATGTCAGTTAATCATCGAATCAAGTAAATTTATTTCTTAATATTTGTATTGTCCCTCAAACTAAATTAGCACAACGACCGTGAAAAAATAAATTTTTTTGAATGTAGACATCTCTATTCAATCACTTGGCTGATAAATCAGTCAGTCAGTTAATCAAGCCTGCAATTAGTAAGTCATTTAATAAATCTAAGCCAAAAAATAAATTCAAATCAATCAAATTACTCTGTTTAAAAACAATCCATTCCAATTTATTCAGTTATCTACATATATGAAAATGGATGTTTGTATACATGACCTCGATTCACTCCAACACACCGTTCAATCGATCACTATGAAAATTGGCATGTATATGTATTTTTGGGGGAGAAGGTTTTTGTGTTATCCTCTTTGTTGCAGCTC
The DNA here is from genome assembly GCA_019973975.1 of Trichonephila clavata. Taxonomy (NCBI): domain Eukaryota; kingdom Metazoa; phylum Arthropoda; class Arachnida; order Araneae; family Nephilidae; genus Trichonephila; species Trichonephila clavata. The sequence continues at coordinate 18,109 of BMAO01024597.1, forward strand.
CACAGCATATCAACTTCCGCATTGTTCAAGCAATCTCAATCGTGCCTACATTGTCGCCAAAAAGGATGCCAACTTGGCTCCATCACCAACATTTCGTTATGATTCCATTGGATTGCCATTATAACGAAAAGAACGCCGTTGCTTGTGAATAATACAATTTTAAAATAAAATAAACACAAAAGAAAGTAACATTAACGTATTACACATCCAAATATAAATTACTTACAATACTTTAAGAGTTCATTACGCAACATTATAACAATGTGTTACTTTTGCGAAGTAGAGATTAGCTTAGGAAGGTGTTTTAAAAACTCAATCCACAAGAGAGTTACGGGGAGTTATTAAATTAAAACAAAATCCTTTTTATCACAGCTATTAGATCTATATACTTAAAATTTAACAAAATATGTTGTTGTTTTTTTTGTTCCTGTGATATGTGTAAGAAGGCTTTTTTGTTTGATTTGCAATTCACGTAAAATTAACTCATTAAAAATTTCCTTATCTTCAATATGTATTGTTTAATTTTTCAATTCACCCATGTAAATAACAGGTAAACCAGATAGTACACATATATATTCAATAAAATGGCCCTTTGATGACTGAAATTACTTTTTTAGAGCTTTTTTTTCTTTCCTTGTGGATTTATTTAAACTTTTTATTATTCGTTATTATATTCCATAATTTTATATTGAGGAAACGTAAATTTTATAAACATCTTTGAGAACATAATTGATATGAAAAACCTGAATTTTTCGTGTAATTTAGTTTTTATAATAGAGTTGAAAATCTAAGCCTAGTCTTGTTTTATACTGATACTAGCTGTATACATTCGTTCGGGTTAATTGAAAAATTATACAATACAAATTGAAGGATAAAGAAGTTTTTAATGAGATAAATTTACGTGAATTGCATATTAAGCAAAAACAGCCTTTTCTATATCTCAGATGAACAAAAAAGCCATATTTGTTAAATTTAAATTCTGTAGATCTGATAGCTGATAAAAAGAATTTTATTTTATTTATAACACCCCGTAACTCTCTTGTGGGTCGACATTTGAAATCACCTTCCTAAGCTGATCTCTGCTAAACAAGAGTAATAAATTGTTACAAATTTTAATGTAATGAAGGCTTAAAATAGTGTAAATAATTGATATCTCGATGAGTAATACTTTAATATTACTCTCTGTTGTATTTATTTTATGTTAAAATTATGATATTCGCAAGCAACGCCGTTCCCTACTTTATAATGGCGATTCAATGGAAATATAGCGAAATGTTGGTGATAGAACCTAGTTGGCATCATTTTGGGGGACCATGTTAGCAACTTACGATTGATTGAACGGTGCAGAAGTTGACATGCTGTAGCACCACGTGGTGGGGAGTGCAACAAAGAGGATAAAACAAAAATCTTCTTCACAAAAAATACATATACATGCAAATTTTCATAGTGATCGGTTGAATGGTATTGGAGTGAAGCGACGTCATATCTACAAAAATCCATTTATATATATATAGATAGATAGATAAATTTATATTTTGATTTAAAGTTGTACATTCCGTGATTAATCAATTTTCTTTTCGATTTCTGTAAAATAATTTAACTTAAGAGTAAAGTTTTATTACTTGTTTGGGTTAACGAATATAACTTGATTTCTGTACAATCAATATGTGAATGCGGGACAAATTTACATTTTTAAGAGAAGGAAAAAATCGCTTACGTCCGAAGAATATAATTTTTGACGCAAATGATAAATCAAATATAACTCTCGCACTTGTAAGTAACGGATCCTTAGGATCATTAACACTATCAATATCCATTGCAAAAGCTTGAGCACAGATTATATCTAATGTAAGTCTTTGTAGCATATCCAGTATATCAATAGCTTCTTCTCTTTGGCACTCCTTCTCTAATACAGACAATGCCTTGTCGCAAACTTGATTTACAGCTGGAATCATCTGGAAAGCATTATATATTTCATTCATTAATGAAAGAAACATTCAAATGAAACGTTCAAACGCTTTGAATAAATAAATTTCAAAATATTTTTTTTTAATTTTATACTAATAAATTTTAGAAATTAAAGAATGGTATATAAAAATTTAAACGCTTATCAAAGTTATTCAAATTTTCAAAAATAATTTCGCACATTTATCTTATCGATGTATTTTTCCGCGTTCCTGTAAATATTTTTACAGTAATATTTTGATTGGATTAATTTTTTTTCTTTCTTTCAGTTTCAAAAAATAATTATTAAATGGTAAAACTTTCTTTTGAAATCGCATTTGATAAGATGTTTCGGTTTTCGACATTCCCTACTTTGCCACAAAATTGTCATAATACTTGAAAATGCTAAGTTGCGGGAATTTTTTACGCTTCAGGAAAAATATCCTATTTATATTCGTGCTTATAGCAGGAAAATTGAAGAGATTTTCTTGATTTTAACTTGCTTGAACATGCACACTTTTACTGTAAGCAGTAAAGAGTAATGAAAATAACTTTAGAAACTCTAGAGTTGAGTCGAACTCATTAAAATATAAACAGGGGTTTCAAAAAAGATGGGTAAAACTTAAATAGATAACAGAGCACATCCAAACAAAGAACTTTTTTCGCAGAATGCATAGTCGAAATTCAAACACAAAGATTCTAAAGTGTACCAAACTTTTTAATGTTATACGAAGCAAAACCATATAAAAAACGATTTAATTACAAAATCATATTTAATGACATGTGATGACCGTAATTATTCAAATGAATGACCGGAAGTGAGAAAATTATTGTTGAAAAGACCAAACAGAAAAGATGAATTGAAAGAAGAAAAATTATTGCACACACTATACAGAATCTATATATATAAAGGAGAAAAGCGACTAACTCACTGACTGACTAATCACGATATCTCCAGAACTCTTGAACCTACAGACTTGAAATTTGGTAGACATGTTCCTCTCATGGAGTAGAGACAAGGTAAGAACGGATTTTGCGAAATTTGAAACACAAGGGGCGTTACGAGGGGTTAAGGGTTATTAATAATTGTTTCCATTTTCAGACTACTCGACGTACAATCTTGAAATTGGGTAAGCAGATTCCTTTCATAGAGTAGAGATCCGCTACGAAATGAGTTTGGTAAAAATCAACCCCCAAGTGTCGTTGCGGGGACGTTATAGAATTTCCTTTTTTAAATCATTAAACACGCAGACTTTAAATTTGATAAATAGATTCTTTTCATAGTGTAGAGATCAGCTACAAGATAACTTTTCGGAAAGTAACCCCCCCAAGTGGCGTTATTTTTAAGGGGCGTTATAAATAATTCCAATTTTTAAACTACTTGACATACAATCTTGAAATTTGGTAGGCAGATTCCTTTTATAGAGTAGAAAACGCTACAAAATAGGTTTCGTGAAAATCGACCCCCAAGTGGCGTTGAGGGGCTTAAGGGGCGCGATACATAATTACTTCTATTTTTAAACTCCTGGAAGTACAGTCTTTAAAAATGATAAACAGAATCCTTTCATGGAGTAAAGATCCGCTATAAATTGAGTTTGATGAAAATCGACCTCCAAGTGGTGTTACGGGAGCTCAAGGGAATTATAGATAATTATAGATAATTATTCCTTTTTTTAAACTATTAGACGTACAATTTTGAAATTTGGTAAACAGATTCCTTGCGTTGAGTACAGAACTGCTACAAAATGGATTTCGCGAAAATTAACCCCCAAGCTTCATTTCGGGGAATTAAGGGCGTAATAGATAAATATTTCAGTTTTTAAACTATTCGATCTACCTGCTTGAAAATTGTAGGCATATTCCTTTCATGGAATAGAGTTCCTCAAACAAAGAGTAAAACGAAAATCGACCCCTAAGGAGGGTTGCGAGGGGTCAAGAGGAGTTTTAGAAAAAAAACTCCTGTTTTTGAATTGTTGGGCCCACATACTTGAAATTTGATAAGCATGTTTCTTTTGTTGAATAGTGATCCGCTAAGAAAGTATTTTATGGAAATCAACTCCTGGGAGGAGCATTTGGTTACTGGGGTGTAATGACAAAAAAATTCCTTTTTTCGAACTACAAAGACTATAAAAAGGAAATTTGTTTTGTATTTTTCTTTTGTTGGAATTGAAATCCTCTAAGAACGGTTATTTGGGAGAATGACTCTCAACGGAATTACGGGGGATATTGATAATAAAAATTTTGTTTTTGCTCTATTAGATTTAGACTTGAAATTTAGCTTCCATGTTTATTTTATGGAGTAGAGATCCACCTAAAAATGGTTTTGCGGAAATCCACTTGGTTATAGGGTTACGAAATTACAAACATCATTCTATACTCAATTTTAGAGATTATTAGATAATACAAATTAGTAGTTCTGTCCTTTTTTTATCAAGAGGCGAGAGTTACCGCTATAAGTATAGTTTTCAATACAAACGAATACTTAATGCTAGGACTTAAATATCAATAATTTATATATATAAACAGGATCAATTTATAAAACATCATGAAATACCTAGCGAAGCGGGTGGGTAATGGCTAGTTTTAGTACATAGAAAGAAATCTTAAATCATCCCTTATTAGCAAATGTTTGAATTTGGCACGTAGGTTTATGACAATCTTGTGCTATGCTTCATAACTTGTCTGTGTGTGTGTGATGAGATATATCTAAAAATACAGGCAACAAATTCGAAGCCAAAAGAGATCACGTGTAACATCATGAAGTATTTAAAAATATATCTACAATTTCCATGTAGTGATAATTTTTTCTGTGTTAAATAATTTCATCCCTTTCATACTTTTCTCAATGTTTTTCCATCACAGTTCTAAATATTTTATTAATATTTACAAAAATACTGCACTTCAACATGTAAAGAAAAAAATTAGTACAATACCAAATTCAGCATTTATTTAATAAAAATAAATTTTAATAATTTCTTACTTAAAATTGATCGTTGTATCAATTAAAAAGAAGCGCGAGAATCTGGTTAACGATCTTAGAATCTTGAAAATTAACTATAATTATGCCTAATAAAAACAAAGACGTACCATTTTAAGCTTAGTAGCTGAGAAAGTAGGCGAAAGAATAGAACGCACAGTCTTCCATCGTTCACCTTTAAGAGAGACTAACAGATTGTCCATGATTGCTGCAGCAGGAATAATACTATCTACAAAGCTACGAACTCTTAATGGAATACTCTCCTATGGAAAGGATAAATTAAAAAGAAGATAATTTATTTTCGTAAAGCTGTGTTTGAAATATTTTTCTTAATATATATTTCATAATATTCAAACTTTAATTTTAATTGAAAATGTTTCATTTGAATCCTTAAAAGAATTCTTACAAATAAAATATATGCAAAAGTATTTGTATAAAATATATTGAGTATTTGAAATTCCTTTTTCAAAGTAAATTTAAATTTTAAATTAAACTATTTTCATAAGGTATTCGTTATTTAAATTACTCTAAGTTATTAGATCCTAAAGGAAGCGTCTGAGTTTTAAATAATAAACATCGTTCGTGTATTTTAAAATATGTAAATTTATAAAACAGTTCCTTAAATTTACACTCATGTCCATAAATTAAGGATAACGAAGTTCAGGCAAAGAAAGAACATAAGCAAAACAAATTTGACTTATTTGTAAAGTCTATTTATTAAACAAGAGTTAAAGAGCAAAAAAGATGCTATATGTTTGACATAATTAATGAAAATTGCGATCTTTACTCCCTGAAGCAAGTTTCAAAAAAGAACCTATTTACAAAAAACAGTATAACATGGTTGGTATGATGGTTAATACGGAGTATGTCTCCTGGACGATGCAATACAGGCCTTACAACGCCTACGCATGCTGAGTATCAAATTATCAATCTGATCTTGGGGAATATTACACCACTCATAAACCTCAATGCCCTCCGAAGTTCCGGTAGACACGTGGGAGGGGAATGACGGGATGCAATTCGTCGGCCAAGCATATCCCCCACATGCTCTATTGGATTCAAGTCCGGTGAGTATGCTGGCCAATCCATACGGGTGATATCCTCCGATTGAAGGCATTCTTCTATAATGTTTGCACGGTGAGGACGGGCGTTGTCATCTATAAACAGAAATTCAGCACCCATGGCGTCCCGAAACAAACGTACATGTTGTTCCAGAATGACATCCCGATAGATGTAGCCTATCATCGTTACACTCTAAACATGCAGGTCAGTTCTGGAACCAAGAATAATTCCTCCCCAAACGAGCCATCCTGCACCACCGTAACTGTGTCGTTCAATGGTGTTCTCGTGGTGGTAACAGGTACCTGGACTACAAACTAAACCTGGACTCGTCGGAAAACATCACTCAAGACCACTGTTACGGTGTCCACAATGCATGCTCTCTACTCCAGGTTAATCGCAGGCGAAAGTGAGTTGCGGTAAGGGGAACACATCTGACAAGCCTACGAGCATATAGACCAATGTGCCCTAAGCGTCTGTACACAGTCTGACTTGCAACTGTTGTACCGGTAGCTGAAAAGAGCTGATGAGATAGGTCTGATGCTGTGCTCTGTCTGTTTCTTTTGGCAGTAACTGCCAAATACCGGTCCTCATTCAGCGTTGTAACTCGGGGTGACCTGTGCTGTAACATCTACTCACATTACCATCATCTTGGAATCGTTGCCAAAGCCTGGAGATGACACTCTGGGCGATTCCAAGTTCCTGGGATACTTCCAACTGGGTACGTTCACATTCCAGTCGTCCGATAATTCTAAAACGTAAAAAATCATCCAAATGCTTCATTTGTGCCATAACTATGCGGTTATTGCACTGAAAGGCTTTTAAAGCGCTTGTGAACAATTTTACTTCTTTGCCACCATTCCTTATAAACCCCTGTCTTACACTCTTGTTGGTGTGGTGTCGTAGTTAGGAGAAGGGGTGCCAGCTCAGGTGTCGTCCGCGTCACTTGACCATGGTTCAAATTACGCGGACTGTCCCCAAAAGTCCTCGTGTAGCTGATCAGTGAGACGTTAATATTCACTCACTCAATTTAATATTCACTCGTCATTGTGACGTACTATCCGCGCCATCTGGTGGTTTCCTGTAATTTGCATATTCTTCTTCAAGATATGTGTGATAATTCTACAGGTGAAATTTTTATTTTAGAGTTCAATTTCTGTGTGATTCTGAATTATCCTTAATTTATGGACATGAGTGTAAATATAATACACATACACACAATGTATTTATAGATGCAGTTTTCATTTTGATGAAATAGTATTCGTCACAGTCTTAAGAAATGAACAAAATCTCAGAAAATTTACAAGAAAATGCGATCTATATATATATAAATTAATACATTTATCATTAATTCGTGAATACGAATTAATTGTGCTTACGTATTAATTTCAGTTTAAATCTTATAGTAATATTTGTCGGAGGATCGTGTTACCATTAATTGTGTCAGTGTAAGTACATTTGAATCGGTTTCCGATGATGGATAATGTTTTGAAATTGACATTCCATTTACTCAGACATTAATTATAACATTTCAGATAAATTTGAAAATGGCAAAGGGGGGTGGGCACATCTAATGTTGCGTCATCATTATCAATCATATGTATTATGAAACTTATTATGGTAATATCATTGGCGTAGCTAGTCCCGAATGGGCCCTGTATCAAAATTCCTTGGAGAGATTTTTGGGGTTCCCTTATGATTTCTTACTTGCACTTGTTGGGGTCCCTGTAGCTTGGGGGTCCTGTATTGTTGATACGGTGACAGCTACGCCTCTGGGTAAAATGTAATAATGAAGAGTCTATAAAATAGCTGTAGATTAAATTTTCAAAAATAAATAATCAATATGGAAAAGAAAAAAATTTTTAGAATTGAGTTAAATTTGTTAGAATTACAAGTTATACTTCTTAACTCATTTAGAACTGGCGTTGCAAAATTTGCTTTGCAATTCTAAAAATTTTTAAACATTTTTCTGTTTATTTTTCAGTTAAAATAAAATTTTAATTTTATTTTTTTATTATTTTTGCTTTTAACTATGAATTATTTTTATTTTCAATTGGCAAGACTTTCACACCTAGTAAATAGGGTAATAACATATTTATCTATTATAATTGTTTAAATGCGCGTACATTCTTAAAAAAGCTTCTACACCTAAAAAGCATATATTATTTTTTGAGTTGTTACGAATATATTTTTTAGCTAAAGAAATTTTGAAATACATTAATAACACGTCTTTGTACTTACAGGCCTGTCACAAAACAAATGAAAATCTTTTATCAAAATCTTCTTCAATAAATCTGGTTCTGCAACCAATAAAACTGGTTTCATTCCATGGAAGTACCTGAAATTGTTCTAGTTTCGGTTATTTAAAAGTAATGGTTTGTCGATTTTTCAATAATACTAAAAATAACTATATTTAATCCGATATTGAAAATACAACACCAAGAAGGATTGACCAGAACGTAAAGAGACTCAGCATACAAAGAAACGTCATCGAACTGTAAGCGATTTTTTTTAAAGTATTTGTGCAACAGGAGAGGAGTTAATGTAAACAACTTCACCTCAGAAGGTTGTAGGACTTCCGAGGTGAACGATACAGGAAGTAACACTCATGGATACCGAGTCTATAAGAATACGGATGGCGTCTTGTGAGATGTCATCTTTCATTTGTTGCCGATCGTTTGGCATAGTTAATCTATTTAGCAGAGCTGTCGCTGGCTATGCAAGTGGCATTCGATCACGTCCCAGGTATGTTCATTTGGTGAGAAATTAAAGGAGGATAGTAATCACAGGAAAGCAAGCATCAGTACATTTTGAAAAGCCTATTGGTAGATGCGTGAAGTACGCGATCGAGTGTTACCCTCCTAGTAAAGATCATTCATCTTCCCCTTCCTGTTGGAAGAGTGCCACTTGCCACAGTTCATAGTTTCCACATAACGGGTGTTTTGTATATGAATCAGAGGTAACCTGCTCTCACACGAGATGATGGCCTAATTATGATGGAATCTTGTCTTGCAGTTGGGCATTCTATATATGTGATCGGATTAGACGTGTCACCTCGTCATCGCATCTCTCGTTTATGGTGACTATCATTGGATAATCAGAAGTGCAATTCGTGTTTGAGAATACGATCATGTACCTACCTATCAGTCTATCATTTTTCTAGCCCAGCATCATTGTAAACGGAATCATCTAAACCATAGGTTCTCAACGTGGGCGATAATGCCCCCTTGTGGGTGTTTGAGGCTTTCAGGGGGGCGTTGAGATGGTATGGAGGGGCTTGGGCAGATTAACCAAAAAAGACTAAAAAAACACGCTGATTATGTACTAACAAAGCAAACTTTAATACTGTTTACCTTATGTTGATGGTACGTATTTAAATCATTCCTATATCACATGTGCGAAAATTCACATATTTCGGTAGTACGGGAAGTGGATGAAAAACTTAAATGATTACATTGCATTCAGACCTACATTAAATTGAATGATATAGTGCATTTTAATTTCTGTAGTGCACGTGTTATCTTTGTCTGTGTTTCGTCCACTGCATTTCATTACGTATGTTATCCAAGAAACATAATTAAATAAGTTACCCAAGAATTAACGCGATTCTTTAAAGGCTGAAATTGTCAATTTATATTTATTTTTAAAGCAATAGTTTATTACGAATTACTTCGTATCATCAAAACCCCTGCCTGTCTTTATAACAGGTAATCTAAATATATTTTTTATTCCACTCTTTTAAATGAAGAAGAAATTCAGTAGTGTTTCAATTCCAACAGTATCCTACCTATGACTAAAATATATAATATTACACATTTAAATACATTTGTGGCGATAGCTATTTCAAATTAACAAGTAAAAATATTGGGCTTTAGAAAAAAAAATTAAATTAAAAAAATATTCTTTTAGTAAAAGGATATTTTTTAAAACTTAACTCTTGTTTTCACCATGTATTATGTGCACACTTTCTCTAGAGTGGGAGGGGGTGGTATAGAAATATTCACTAGAAAAGGGGGCGGTGTCGAAATATTCCCTAGAAAAAAGGCAATATCGAAATATTTATTAGAAAAGGGGGCGCCAGTTCAAAAAAGGTTGGGAACCTATGATCTAAACCCTTTGGATTAATAGCAGTTTCATTAAGAACACAGAGAGTGTCAGCTACGAAAGACTTGTAATGATTCTGGAAGATACGGAATATGAAGATTGTTCTGTCTAAGAGGCAACACATCCCATGAGAAGTGGCATGCAAGGATGTCAGTGCTTAGCGGTGAATGCATCCATGCATATTATCTAACATCGCTCGAGCCGCAGTAGCTCCATTCAAACTTGTCCCGTTTCCTTGTTCCAACAATCTTTTACTAACCGGTGTACTGTGAACATGTCTATGTGGATGCTCAAAGAGATTTCAGTGCACTGTGAACATGTCTATGTGGATGCTCAAAGAGATTTCAGTGCACTGTGAACATGTCTATGTGGATGCTCAAAGAGATTTCAGTGCACTGTGAACATGTCTATGTGGATGCTCGAAGAGATTTCAGTGCACTGTGAACATGTCTATGTGGATGCTCAAAGAGATTTCAGTGCACTATGAACATGTCTATGTGGATGCTCAAAGAGATTTCAGTGCGAACATGTCTATGTGGATGCTCAAAGAGATTTTACATAAGGAATAAACTACCTTTCTTAGTCTAATACCTATGCCTCTCGTAAAATCATCTGTCTACTGGAAATGTTTCCGTTGACATCGATCTGACATTTTCTGTTATTATGTGAGTTCTCTGAGACAGGAAAAACATTTTACATTCATTTCCTTGGCAAAAATAATGACATGTACATTGACCATTATGCGTAGGTTCTTTTTTTTATCCTCCGAGGGACGTAGTTTTTCGCATTTCACCTAATTTGGATTACTCGGTGCGCGTATACCACGTAACATCTTTAATTTTCTGATGAATTCTTGGTGTTGCATTTTCAATATCATATGATGTAAATTCACTGAATAAATAAAGCTTTCCAATACACAATAAAATATTTTTGAGAATGAATCGATCCACGTTTATACAATGTGTATACGCTATGAATTTAATTAAATAATCAATGTTTATATTGATTGGAGGTAATTGCAGAGAAGGAGTTTTTTTATAGTTACTTAAATGATATTATGGTAATTGTGGTTCCAATGGATTCATTTAATGAATAATATATTTATCGGCGGAATTGTGAATAAAACAAAAAAAATAAATAAATCAAGATATTTTCTTCAAGTACTTAAAAACAAAATAAAATCATCAGATAAAATTACTACTATCGGAACATTTTGGTTTTAAAAATTTAAATTCTGCTTTATTATGATAAAAATAATTTTTAAAGTATATGAATTGTACTTTATACCTTTCAACTGTAATTTAAAATTTTTAAGAAAACTTAATAGGATAATTTACATTTATTTTGGGATCACATTTTATATCTGAATGCATCGTTAACTCGGTAATGATAGCAAGTGTATTAGAAATAACCGCATTAAAAGGATCAAACCATTTTATGGCAATACTTACCCAACTGTTTTACCATACTTTTCGATCCATTCCTTATGACAACGAAAAGGACCCTAAAAATAATTATAACAATATTTTTAATTGCGCAAATTATTCTAACACGTTCAATTGTAAGAATAGAACGTTACTGTTTCATATCACTTTCGTAATAAACGACAAACATGTATCAAAATCAAAATCAAGATAACGATATTACCCTTTCTTAATGTTTAACCAAGCATTTTATTAGGTAAAGTATTTCAAAGATGTACATTAAGAACTTTACATTTTATTCTAAAATATTTCTTAAAATATTTAACTGTTTGTTTTTGTTTTGAAATATTATAATAATATGTCAATTGAAATATTATAACTATTTAGAGTATTATTGTTATGATTTATTATAATAATAACTTGTTTAAAGACACATAACAGGTGGTTTTTTCTGAAGCAATGCCTTTAATAACCCTTTTAATGAATATAGATATGTTAAGATATGATAGATATAGTTATAGATAATAACCTACCACGACTATAGTATTTCGTTCATAAACTCCGTTTTATAACTAAGCTGAACTTTATAGCTGACAATATAGTTAAATTTAAATGAATTCATTAAAAAGACAAACAGTAAGGATATCAATGTTGGACCTTATAATTTCAATCGCAATATGCTCACAATGATAAACAACCTCACATATCACTTTTTATCAAGAACACTCTGAGATTATTTAAATTTTAATATATTACTTCTAGGATTCAAAATCCATTCAAATATTTATATCAAAGCGATTTAAAATTTGTGATTTTAAATAGTTACATCAAAGTCTCTGTAAAAGTTGAAGCATCGAACGAGAAATTAGCAGCAATTAAATTCAAATTTATGCCACAATATATTCTCATTTAGACTCTCCGCAAAATTCATAATGGTATAATTTTTAATACAATAATTTAGATGATCTATAAGGATACTGTGATAATTTTAGTTTTTCGTTATACTTTAAACATACATCTGATCTATAATCAAACTCATTCCACATATTTTTCAGTTTTACTTAGTCGATTTCCAATGTGCTATATTTAAGTTCAGGGAATTTTCAGCGATGAGCTTACAAACTAAATCTTTGATGCTACCCACGAAAAGAAATGACATGACATAAAATCAGAAAACCTTACAGACTGAGGCCATTTGACAAATGTCTTCTTTTTTTAGCATTGGGTTTAATTTTTTGAGGAACTTGGGGTACATTTTACTCAAGTTTCTATACATGTGGTAAAGAAATTTTGTAAAAATTAATCCAAACACGTAAAAAGTAGCAAATATTTTTTACACCATCTGAAAACTTTTTTAACCAAGTGTCATGAACAATACCAAAGAAACTTGAAAATCCACAAGAATAAAAAGTTATAAGTCATGAGTGACAAATTTTCTTATGTAAAATTTTATACTAAAATATATTTTAGAAAGAGAAGTTCGTGTTTTTAAATTTTCTGAATATCAATAGAGAATAAATGTTTTTTAAATTATGAATACTACTATATTAGGAAAAACTTACTTTACTAACCTAATATATTTCATTATATTAAGTAATAGAGAATGCGGTACATTTTCCTTGAGAAGACAGCGTGTTTTCTACATCTCATCGTATACACGAAAACTATTATTAAGAACTATCGATAGATTATTAGATAATATCTTCTGTTCCTTTAATTTAAAGCTCATGCGCTTTTTTTTTAAATATTATCCATGCTACTTTACATTTTTTTAGTTATATATTGAATTACCTTAAAATCTGGCGTATAACACTCACATTTAACACAAAAAATAAAATCAAAATGTATGGGTGTGCGTCATACGCCGGGTAGAGAAATGAAGACTTCAAAAATAAAAAAAGAGATGTGCATAAAAAAAACTTAGTTTTCTACAAAAAAACAGAATGCTGTATATTTAAAAGAGATGTCATACCTTATGAGCTTGAAGGGTTGTTTTTCTACAAATATACTTTTTTTTTCAAATTTTTGGGTAATACCTATAACAAATGGCTTTAAAACATAATATCATGGTATAACGTACATTGCAGGTTCCTTCGTAAGTTCCCTTCATTGAGAGATACAGGACACTTTTTTCTTTAGATTTTTAAAATTAGATTTATTTACATAAAAAAGGCCAAACGTCATTTTAATCAGATAACAGGTAAAACGGTCACATCACAAACACGTGTGGTTTTGTAGAACAGAACACAGAAGCATTCTTTGTTCACCCCGGAGATCTCTACGATCATAGTTTCGTCAACCAGAAGCTTTTTGAATCATATAATTTCCGGTAAAGACTGTTGCGCGTGCGCTCGCGCGATAAATCCGAATACGTGGATGACGTAGATTACATCATCTTATTTTTAAAATGCAAACGTGGCAGTTTATTATAAGATAAAGTTGGGGCTATTTTCCATAAGACTGGTAAACTAAAAATTATTTATCACGTGAAGTCTTGAAAGACTCAAATACATTTTGTATCAAATAAAATTCTTCGAGTGAAATTTTAAGTTATATGTTATATATAAGTATATGTATCTGCAGTGAGATACATATAATGATTAGATGTGTGATCCGTATATTGTAACTTCTTACAATCCAGTAAAATAGGAGGGGATTCAAAAATTATAATCACAATGTTACCTTTCGATTTAGTTCTAATATATTTCCGAATAAAATATGAGGAGATGGACCAGGGATTCCAAGATCTTCGAATACCTTTAGTTTTCTCCTTCGCCATCTGAAAAAAAATTGTATTTTTTAAGAACTTCACTGCATTTTATTTTTTTATAATAATATGTTATTATACTAAATTACAATATTCTTTTCGTTATATGTAGTTTTGAAATAACTACATAATAAACAAATAAATCATAAGAAATATAAGAAGCATAATAAACAAATAATGCACTTGAAAAATATCTCGTTGATAATTCCCTTTATAAATGTTTCTGACCTCAACAGCCAAGTATTCTGGAAAGGAAACACGTGACTAGCGTTGTCAACTCATGAGTTTGAATCATATTGCCACTGAAGAGCCTATGTAAAGGACTGATGACCGATGAGTTTGTTGAAGATTAAAGTCCTACATTGGTGTGGTATTGAAGTCTGTAGTGTGTATTAGCAGCTCAACTGAGTAAGTTTCAAAATTATGATGCCGTTTGTCAATAGCGCACGTGACGCTTAAAAAAAACGAGATCTTAGTAAAATAACCCATATTAAACTGATAACTTCTAAGAGAATATCTAGCCTTTGGTTCCTAATAGCCTTTGTTTCTCCACACTTCTCATTAATCAGGTTCTCTTTACAACTCTCAGTTAAAGAATAACATTCGACTTAATTTGAAAAAAATCGGAACATTATGAAATACAATGTGGATGGGGCAAAGAGATGCAAGTTACGATTACTTCTAATCCAGACTTAGACTATCACTACCAAAGCTTGTGATATTTTAAAAGTTGTAATATTCTGTGTACACAATCAGCCTAAATTCAATTAATGTATTTTTGTAGAGTGATTAGCCAATGGTTATAAAACTAAAAAGTGAAGTTCGTATCAGTTCATCCTTGCATTGTGCTTTGGCAACATTCAGGCATGATTTATTTTCATATTTAAAAAAACTTAAATAAATAATCCCATACCTAATATCATTTGCATAAGTAATATTTCATTTTCTAGAAAAATTTGTGTACATAAATATTTGTTTCTTTAAATGTAGATTATTAAACAATTCATTTAATACATTTTTGCTAAGCTTCAACTAGCTTCTTTCCGATCTCAATGCTTAAACTGCTCTAAATAGAATTACTTTGAAATATTAAGGAAATGTAACATGTGTATATGTTTGAAAATTGTCCACTTCATTTTACGAGGCGTGTCCAGAAACTAAGTACAGTTTTTGGATAAACTCACATAAAAAATCTTTTTTCAACACAAAATTGTTTACATCAAAGAGTAGGATGGAAACTATTTTTCTACATACATTGTTCAGACACAATTGTCATATCGGGAAACCAACTTGTCTTTACACTCTTTAAAGAAAGATGCCGCCAGTAAAGAGAGTCATTGCTGACGAGCAGTTTGTTCGTCGTCACTGCTGTCTAAGTGCTCTCCCTCCAAATTCACGTTTTAAGTTCAAGAACAAGCAGAAGTCTGAAACGGCAAGGTTGAGGCTGTAAAAGGCTGTAGAGGCGTGATCGAACTGTTTCCAACCGAAATGTTGAAAAAGGTATAAGTGACACCAGTAGTATGGAGATGTGCGTTGACACTAAGCCGTTATTCAGACTTCCAAGCATCTTGTTTTGAATTGCACGACGAAGTTTTCACTGTGTTTAACAGTTTCGTTTCTTGTTGATGGATTCGCCTAAGAGAAGGGACTCAACAAGCGTATTACGCTGTCTGTCCCAGTACACATTGTGCACATGAGCTTTCATGATTGGTTTTGAACTGTTGTCGAGGACGATGAGAGCCTCAACTCCATCGACTATTGTTTTGATTCTGGCGTTGCATGACAAACGCAAGTTTCCATCACCGGTCACAATTTTATTTCTTTTATAGTTAAGAAATGTCAAAACATTGCCAAGTCGCTTCGTTTTGTCGACATTCGTAAGCATTTTTGGAAACCAACGGAAACACAAACAACGAAACTTTAAGTGGTTTCAAACAATCTCATGCAAAACACTTTTTAAAATTTGACGAAACTCATTCCAAAGCAATCTAATTGTGAACCGTCTGTTTTTATTATTTTTCTCATTTACTTTTTTCAACCGGACCATCATTTACAACAGAATGTCACTCAATTCGAGCTTCGTCGTGAACGTTGGTGTACAAATCATTTAATTGACGAATCCAATTTCTTACCATTCCAAAACTCATACAATTTTCGCCATAAATATTTACAAGTTGAATTTCAAATTGCTTAACATTCCTTAAGTTAAAAAAAAACATATTATGTAACGCACTTAACAGTCGATGGGATTGGCAATTGTCTTAAATGTTTTGAACGCTCATTAGCACGCATAAAAATAACACAATTTGGTTGTAATGGTGTCTCTCTGGACAGACAACCAACCAGAGACAGATGCAAAATCGGCTTCTTTTTTGTGGATAGCATAACATCGTTCCTATGCGCATGTGCACCTCAAAAGTATTGCGGGGTCTTTCATCTAACATGGTTCCAACAATCTATGGCCATGGAAGAAAACGCCCTCTATCCACGAGCCGAAATCCCGAAGTAATATGAGGACATGAGGGCGACTACCCCCTCCCCCCGAAAGTAGATAACACAGTTCGATGAAAACACCAAAAGAGAACGGTTGATAACATATTCTAAACTAATGAAATAATCATTATTATAAATAACTTCAAAGAGATGAAAAATTGAAATGAAAAGCTGTGCCGAAAATAAATCAATTATTTAATTTCCTAACTCTCACACTACCATTAATTTTTTCAAACGTCACATCACGTGTGCACAAGCGTTGAAATGCGATACTACCGCTGGGGTTGTTTTAGAACGAAAGGGTATTTAGTTTTCGAAAACACCTTGTATAAATGATTACATTTTTAGTACTGATGGTTACATTTATCTCATAGAGAAAAAAGAAGCGTAATTTAATTTTTTTTACAAATATAAATAATAATAGTTAGTCTTTAAAATTACTGAAGATGTAAATTTTATTTTATTTAATTATTTTACCACATAAAATAATGTTATTATGAACATAAACCACTCGAACAGAATACTTCAGGAACAAATAAAAAGATTTTATAAGTATTTAAGTGTTTCGGAATGGTAAGATAATGATAAATTGTCTATTTTTAAAAAACGATAACGGCTTGAAAACTTTTTCGTTTGTAATCTTCAGGAAGATAAAATGAATAATCTGATTTAAATTAAATTTTGTTGAATTGATTTCATAAGAGCATTTTCAGAAATAGATATATTGTATTTGTATGAAGTGTGCTTTCGTAAAAAAAGAAATAGAAAGAAAGAATTCAGTTGAAATATTATTAAAATTAAATAATAAGTATTTAACACATAATATTTATTTAAATGAAAAAAATTCCTTTTGTTTGAAAATATATATTTTTTAAAAATTCACATAGTCTTCTTTTTAAATTTTAGTGCAACTAAATTTATTCGAAGGACAAAAACAATTATGAACAATTAAAATTTTAATTTAAATTACTTACTTTGCTTTAATTTTTAGCATGTACAACACTATAAAAATACACAAATATGCTTTTCGCCTTTTACAGCGTTATTACCAACACTTTAAAATTATGATACAGATAATTGTTTAATGAATTTAATTAATTTTTTCATCCGTTAATCTCAAACCTATAAAATTAGAAGAGAAATATATTTTATTATTTGGAATAATGATTTTCATATATTTTGAAAAGACTATAGTATCATACATAAAAAAATTGAAAGAAATTAATCTTGTTAAAAACGTTTAAATAATAATAAATAACAAACTTACTGAATCCATATGCATATTATAGTTAATAATACAGTGTAAGTCAAAACAGTTTGTATTGAAATATCCATTTGCTTCTTCTTAAAACAAGCACTTTAAAATAATGATTATGAGATGATTCACTTCACAGTCTCACATTATTATCTAAACCTTGTTTTTCATACTAAGCAAGAAATTATTCTAGAATCAGTTAGTTGCACAATTTAATTTAAAAAAGGGACCATATGTTAAATAAATTTCGAAAAATGTGATAAAATGATAAATTGCGTTCATTGCGATATAGAATGCATAGCAAATAAGTTTTAGAGCGAATTTGTTGTCAGTACGCAACACACCAAACGTCTTTTAGCATTGGTTTTGAAATAGCGCCAAATAGGAATTTGGCGTTCAGTAGTTTTTAATCAACAGATTAGAATATATGAGTACTAGGACTTTAAAAAATTGAATATGAGGAGAGAGAAAATTCAGGAAGGCTGGGATAAAAAGCAGAAAAATATAAAAATACAGAATGCGGGAAGACGGAAATAAATAAATAAAAGGCAGTTGTAAAAAAATACCGAATTATTTACTGTGAATTTCATCGAACAAGGAAAGTTTGAAAGTTCATTATTTAAAGGTAAAACTGAAATCAAGTAAAGTGAAATTTCTCAAATTACTGTTGGCAAAAAAAAAAAAATTATGCCCGTTAGATTTACAGATGTGCCCGCGCAAATTTTACCGTTAAGATACGCAATATAACACGCGTCAGGGAAATTTTAATTCTAGATGTAAACAGTTTTCATTTTGCTGCCTTACTGATTACATTTCATAACGGCTGACTTGAGCAAAATCTTAATCAAGAAATGAGAGAAAATTATTTTTTGAAAACAACATAGATATAAAATGCAAATTCGGCAATCCTTTTGGTCTATAAATAAATTAAAAGTAAAAAAGCTTTTTTAAAACAAGCTTTTATTTAAACGCCTAAAAAGAATAAAATAAATTTTTCTTTAAAACTTTTTTTACTATCAACTTTTTCCGTCATTACACAATTAATATGATATAAAGCTCGTAGCGAGATTAAAGTACTCTTATTTACTTAGTTTGAAATTTTTAAAAATTAAAATCAATCCGATCAAGTTATTTAATTTACTTGTTTATCTGCAGAGGTAAATCTCACGACAAGATTTTATATCATATAAATTGTGTAATGACGGAAAAAGTTTATAGTAAAAAAAGTTTTAAAGAAAAATTTATTTTATTCTTTTTAGGCGTTTAAATAAAAGCTTGTTTTAAAAAAGCTTTTTTACTTTTAATTTATTTTTCACTTTTTAGTTATCACTGGACAGGTTTCTCTGTATGTTCATCTCATTCAACGCATCATTGTTGCTAGGTGTTTGCCCGTTATTTTCGAACAGTTAGCTAAATGAATTCTCGCAAAAAGGGTACTAGACTAAAAACACAATTTTTTTTTTGAAATCCGTAAATTTTAAGCAATTTTTTCAATATTCGTACAGATCTTGGATAATATTGTCCTACACACGAAAAAAAAAGTTTCATGAGGTTTTTTTAATAAATGACGAAGTTATTAAATATTTAATTAAAATTTTGAGTATTTCTTGAAAAATCGTAAAAAAAAAGTTTTTGGCATTTTATTTTTTAAATGACTAATTCTAAAAAAGCAAAGCATGAGCTGTTTTAGTACGGAATGTCGATTCATTTAAACAAAAAAAAAATTCATGCGCAACAATTTAGACATTATTTTCATAAAAACGCATCGATTTTGATTTATTTAAAAAAATCGTACGAAATACAAATATTATTATTTCGTAAAAACCATTATACCTTATCGGGACAAAATGAATGATCTTTCCGATTCTATAATTATTTTTTGTCTGAGTTTCGTAGATTAAAGTTAGATAATTTTTTTAAAGAATTTTTACAATGCTCCCTTTCAGTTTAACTTTGCAGTGTTGAGAAAGGTATACAATGTACCAATCTACTTGAAAAATAGCTCTACTTTTTTTTGTTTTGAATTTAAATCGAAGAAAATAGATAGAAATTTCTAAACAAATTGCATACCTTGCAGAAATTAGATTATTTTTACGTTGTAGAAATGTAATTATTTTTTAGAAAAAGTTAATTAATACAGTCATTAGCGCAACGTTATGAAATTCCAGTTTGGCTGAAAACTGATTTTCGACGCCAACTTTTGTCATTGTTGTAACAATAACATTATTACAACAATGCTGATATATCGAAGTTGATGCCCAAAACTAGTTAAAAGTTTTTAATTAATATATTTTTAATTAATTGCAATATCGGAAAATAAATGGTCAAAACATACATTGTCACCCAAATTAAACGTGTATACAAAATTTTAGTTCAATAGGATGAAGATAGCAACTTCAAAATTGAGTTGCAAGATTCCACCCGAACAAATTACATACATACATACATACATACATACATTGTAAGTTAAATAAAAGCTTTTAAAAATGAATGCGGATCCCTCATATTCTTTTGAAAAAAAGATGATGGTACTCAACAATAATGTTTGAAATATCCATGTTTGAATGAACAACAGAAGATGAAAACTACAGTGTAAATTATGGAAATAAGTTAAATTAGGGGAAAAAATCAAATTAAAATCGTCTGAAATGCGTGTGCGTGTGTGTGCGTGCGTGTGTGTGTATGTGTGTGTATGGTTACTTAAATAAAAAATAAACCAATTAAAAATAAGGTTAGGGTGACCATAGTACCAAACATTAAAAGTCAAGGTAATCATATTGTAGCTTTATCCGCCCAACTTGGTGAATATCAACAGCAACTTGTGCTTAACATACTGATTATTAAATAAGTGCCTTCGTTTTATTAAATCGTTATTAGAAAAAAAAATAAATCAGTATTAGTAAAATTAAAACTAAATACATAAATAAACAGATTACAAAATATGAAATTTTATTTATTCACTTATACTTTTCTTATAATTAATCTATTAAGAATTAATTATTTAACTTCAAATAAATGCCTACCAATCCCGCTTGCTTTTTCACCAATAATAGACAATTTGAAAGTATAATGATATACCAATGTAAAATTACTTTTAATGTTCATAAGCTTGAAGCATTTTCACTAAAGTTTTATAAAGCTAAAAGTGTTGACTGCAAAATATTTTCATAGAACAATTAAATTTGTTGTCGTTTAAAGTATAAAGGGGTGCCAGTTCTACTGCTTACCACTTCATTTGATCGTTATACAATATTTGAAACAGATAATTAATTCGTATTGAGATATAATTTTTTTGATGTTTTTCAATAGTTTTCATAAATGTTAGAAAATTATTTTAATGGAAAATAAGCTTACTTGTATCTTGATTGTAATTTTCTGTTTAGTATTGAAGTTGAGTAAAGAAATATGGGTAAGCATGATTTTCTGACAAAAATGACACTTTATTCAAATTTTATTTGTGATAAGAAGTTGTTTTCATATATACTTTTCTACACAGCATTAGTCTGAAGTACTTCGTAAATACACAAAAAATACCTAAAGTGGCTTCAAGAAAAATTTACTTCAGGACGGTTTAAATCTTTCTTCAGGTTCAGATCATACAAGGGTTTTTTTTTAAAGTTTTTCAATTTATTATCATGTTTTAATAAAAGCAGTTTTTAAAATTTGATTAATATTGAATGCCTTAAGTAAAAACAAACAAAGCAAATAAACAAATTCAGGAAATATTTTTAATATTGTTTTTTTTTTCAATTGCGTATGTTCCACCATAATTTGATTTGAATTTTTATTAGTGTTCTACTTTAAAGTTGTGCGTCAGCTATTGGTGACAGACTTCCTTATTTTAAACTTTTGTCAAGTTATGAGAACCATACATGGCCTTGCAGCCCAAACTTCCACACCACACCAACGTGAAGACTTTTAATGAATGGGAAGAATTAAGAAAGGAGATCCAACATTATGCCCGACACGGCTTTTTCACCCTCACTGAGGCTGGAAATTATTACTCTTCAACAGCGGCTAGGAGTTCTCAGCCTTGGCCCTGCTCTTCTCTTATTCTAAAAAAGCTTCTTTTTTTTTGGACTGCAAGTGCAAAGTTTCTTCAGTTGTATTGATTCAAATTTCCTTTAAAACTCGTACGCATATTTACCTACATATTTATTTAATCCTTATTTGATGTAAAATTTTATATTTTACTGCTTCTCTGATATTCAAGTATGCATTTCATCCATATACTCATAATTATGTAAAAAAATTCTTCAAATACATTTATGTACAATTTACTGACTTAAATTTGTTGAAGATGTAAAAACGTTTGAAGTGTATGTTCAAGATATGGATCAAAAACAATGTTCATACATTTTTTTGATGTATAAAATATAAAAATAAATTTTTATGAGTTCTCAAAATTATTGTATTACTGTTTTCGGTGGCTGAGAGGTAGTGTATCGCTCTTCCATGTCAGAGGTGATTGTTTCCAATCCCGAGTTGAGCAAGGTCGATTCAGCCTTTCATCCCTTCAGTGGGATGATAAACGAGTACCAAGCTTGCTTGGAAAATAAATACTGAAGGTTTCGCGTCAGACTGACCACCTGCTTGGTACATCTGCTCATGCACATTACCTAAGGTCCCGAATACCGAGATGGGCACAAAAAACGTGTCCCTCATGGGCTGTTGCGTCACTAAGTTTAGTTTAGTTTATTACTGTACCAGCAAGAATATAAAAATGGCATTCATTTACTAAGGTACGGATATTCATTTGATTAAAAACCTGTAGTAAAAAAGAGAAAATAAATGGGCTAAATTCAATGTAACATCATAACCACATGAAAGCAACAGCCAGATGTTTCCAGCCAATTAGTTTGTGTGATTTGTTGTTGCCAAATTCAGTGCTTTTTACAAAAACTGTTTTCAAATAAAAATTATAGTTTAGAAAATTATAGTTAGAAAAATTATTTTAGTCTCCAATTCTGGAATTAGTCATCAAATCTGAAAATGGGATCTGGAATTAGTCGCCAGATGCGGGATGGGATCTGAAAATCAGAAATCGCTACTCCTGGGAATCCTGATCAGGACAATAGATCAGAATTATTAAATTGTACTGTCATCGGTCCTTGACAAGTGAGAAAAATTTCGAATTAATCTGACCTTTTACAGTGAGTAAAAATTGGGTTCAAAGATTCCGTTACATGCAAGTGAAGTTTATAAGAGGGTTAAAAATAAGGATGTTCTTAACAATAACTACGCACACAAAGAGAGGTAAACAATATACACTTAAATTAAAAGTACACATATCATACAAAAGTATAATTATTATTTATTTTTTTACTTTTGAAATATTTTTTGAAGAATTCTAATACTTGTGCCACTTTACAAATAAATCAAATTCGAAATTTCATCTATTTTTTTTACAAATCTCACGTCAGTTTTGAATTCTATGGTGAACACATGATTACATTTATCACATGGCCGTCATGAATTTAGCTCGTTGAAATCAAATCTGAGGGAGGTAAATTGATTTTTCTTTGTGGTGTTCAAAACTACACTGCTGGCCACCGTAAATGCAACACCCTGAAGGAAGCACGCAAATAACATGAAATTTACAAAATGCATTAGCGGAGGTGAGATATGCAAATGATTAGAATTTCAGCGCAGACACACATCACGCACGCCTGTGGCGCCACCTCAAAGCGCTATTTAAAGCTTGGAGATTTCGACGATTTCAAGTTCGGCAACTGTGTTTTTCTTGTGGTTTTTTCAAAAAAAGATCAGTTATGTCTCGTTGAAAACAGCGATCAGCTCTTGATCAAGTATCCAAGTTCAACAGAGGAAGGATAGAGAGAGTGGCCTACCGGATTGTGCATTATCTATCAGGGAAATCGGTAGTCGTGTTGGACGAAAGCAAACAACTGTAATGCGGATGTGTGACCGTTGGATGCAAGAGGGCAGGACGGACCGACGTGGTCGATCGCATCCACCTCAGTGCAACACTTCACGTGAGGACAGGCAAATAGTGCGCATGGCAGTGACAGATCACTCAGTGACATCACGAACCATAGCACAGCACAGTGAGTCTGTAATGCATCATTCAGTGTCTGAGCGTACCATTCGACGCCGTTTACAGTAGAGTGGTCTGTCCGCAAGGCGTCCATTGCTTGGTCTACCCTTGAAGCAGAACCACAGACGTCTCCACCGCCAATGGTGCGATTAAAGAAGGATGTGGGCCACAGAATGGAATGAAGGTTGTGTTTACTGACGAGTGACGGATCTGTCTGCAACACCACAATGGTCCGTTTCGAGTCTGGAGACACCGTGGAGAGAGGATGCTGAACAGCTGCGTTATACACAGCCCCACTGATCCTGCACCGGGTATTATGGTATGGGGCGGTATTGGATTTCACTCTCGCACTCCTCTAGTACGCATTACCGGTACTTTAAACAACCAGCGCTACATCTCCGAGGTGTTGGAGCCAGTTGTCCTTCCTTACCTTCAGGGCTTGGCCACAGACATATTTCAACAGGATAATGAGCGACCACACGCGGCACGCATTGTCCAAAGGTTCTTCTTCAATCACCATATTGAATTGCTTCTCTAGCCAGCTCACTCTCCGGATCTTTCACCGATAGAAAACATGTGGTCCATGGTTGCTCAACGATTGACCCAGATTACTAGCTGCCACACCAGATCAACTTTGGCAACGTGTGGAAGCTGCTTGGTCTGCTGTACCCCAAGAACACATCCAAATTCTCTTTGAATCAATGCCGAGGCGTGTGGCAGCGGTGATCTCCAACAATGGCGGCTACTCTGGCTACTGATTCTGACAGGAACCACACTGTGTGCTGCACAGAAGTCTATAAATTTAATCATTTTATACTTGGTCAACATGTTATCTAAAAAATAAATTTTGTTGTGCTATCTCTTGTCTTTCTTGGTGTTGCATTTACGGCGGCCAGCAGTGTATTAATATTTTAAATGATTCCTTTCAATTATAAATTTAATTTGTTCTTACGTACTGTTCTGCAACAATGTCTTCGTTCAAGATAATTCATCAGGTTGGCAATCCCGATTTCACATGTGTCGTACGAGCTGAATCGGCAATCATGTATTTCGTTTCATATAATGTCGCCATTAAGGGTATGATAATACGTAAGTACCATTTTCTTCATTTTTAAACTTATGAATATTTTATTTTTGTTCTTTAAGTTCAGACAAATACAGGGTGTGACACACACAAGAAAAAGGAGACAAATTGTGTAGCTTGAAAAACGAGTGGAATTGGTAACAAGTGTTTTGGTGACGTCATCTCACACACCTTACTCTATCCATGTGGCGGTTTCCCTTTGTCTGATCATACTAGTTTGGTGCACTGCATCATTGAGGGAACACATGCAATTGCATTCCCCCGGGAAAATGTCAAAAATCAACAAATTTCTTAAGTTTCTTGTGAAACTTAAGAAATTAGTCACGAAAACATTTCAAATGATAACCGAGGCTTATGACGATGAAACTTCGTCTCGTACACTTGTGTTTGAATGTCATAAGGGGCCTTCAGAGAAGATAAGGCTGTGTGGAAGATGATGAACTTGTGGGCGTCTAAGATAAGCGATTACAGACCAAAACATTGCCAAAATTCGTAATATGAGTGAGTTTCCACTCACATAAGGGATCAGACTGATAATCAACACCACTTTTACATTGAAGTACTAAAAAGACTTTGAAAAAAGTTACGGAAAAAATGCCAGAATCGGAGAGTGATGGATGGTCCTTGCACCAAGATAATGCTCCGCTCTCACGGCCTTATCTGTCAAGCAGTTTCTGACCAGCAAAAACATTACTATGAAGGGCATCCACCTTATTCACCTGATTTGGCCAAATCCGATTTTTTTATTTCCTATAGTTAAATCTTGCTTACGTTAAATAGTAAGTTAAATCTTAATCCATTTTACCTCCTTTGAAAGGGTTCAGGAAAAAATTGAGAATCTCCTGAATAGCCTTTCAAAAACCTCGTCCCAGAACTGTTACCAGAAATGGCAGCGCCAAATGCAGAAGTGTGTGAATGCTGAAGAGAACTACTTTGAAAGTGATATGTTACTAAGAACTGATTCTTTATTTGTGTGTCACACCTAGTACATATCAACAAATTCCATAAATGGACTTTTATAAACCTAAGGAAGGAATTACAAATATTATGTAAATTATTTTATCGCATTTTCTCAAAAATAAAAATTTATAATTTGGTAAAGGTGTCGAAACTATTAAATTTTTTTTGTTATGAAATGATACTTAAATTTAGCTTTGATTTAAAATCAAAAATATATTTCATATGCTTAAACTGTACCATAATATATATATATACATATACTGGCATACTCAAATACATTTTATATATATATTTTGCAACAACAGTCTAAAATTTTATGATTTGAGGTTTTTAACTTTGTGTTGTGATGCGTGTTTTTTCCCTGACAGTATATACCAAAATGGAATTTTTATACTGCTACCAATAAGGAGAGTACCATCAATATCAAGATAATAGAAAGTTATCTAATAATAATTTCCTTTAGAAAAAAAGATAAAGTTATTCTCTCCAATATTTTGAAAATACCTTGTCATTATGGGAGATTAAAAATATATATTTAGTTTAAAAGATACGTGTAATATTTCTAGAACTGTGAGCTCTTAAATGAAATCAACTTTTATTAATTCGAACAAAAAGGATATTTAATAAAATACACAATATTAAAATGAATTGACTTCTTCTGTATTTATAAATAAAGCGATGGCATTTTAAATATAAGTTTAAATTTTTATGCGTACAAACTACTAATTTTTTATATAACGTCAGTGTAAAAAGTACATATTTTAAGCCTTTTTGTATATAGTTGTATACATAAAATATGAAAGTAACTTACTTAATTTTATTTTTTATGGCTCTAAGTTAATTTTGCTACATTTGTATTATTGAAACAGCTTTTTCAAAGCAATAATTAAAAAATAAAATTGAACTCGGATATGAAGAGACTTATGAAACGGTCAAAATGACATTTACTGTGATAAAATCCCTAGTTATGTTTGGATTTAATTATGAAAAAAAATTTGAAATTTCTAGTGATGCATCTCAATGTAATTTCTGTATAGTCTCTTAAAGTTATTTAAAAATTAAAATCAATGCATAAATTAGATCTTATTTGTTAATTTTAGAAAAGATCGTTACCTGATCAATCTTTACATAAATATATCTTTCCTTAAAAATGAAATTGCAATAGCAGGAAATAATGCATATAGCAACATGCAAATTACAGGAGAGATAGCGGTGAGAGAAGTCAATATGCAAATGATTTAAAAAACAGACAAATAAAATCATTAGAAACCAATTTGTTCAGTTTCTAATGTGCCCAACTTAGTCAGATATACATATCTCATTCCAGCAAGACATTCAACCAATTACTCCATTGAGGGTTGCCTGATGTAACTGTTGCCAAGCCACATCCACTGCTGTTCGCCGATAATCTACGTTTATACAATGCATACAAATACAGAGCCAATCGAATCTATATATATAAAGAAGAAAAGCGGATCTATAGACCTACAGACTTTAAATTTTGTAGGCATGTTCCTTTCAAGGAGTAGAGATCCACCAAGAACGGATTTTTCGTAACTCGACTACCAAAAGGTGTTGCAAAGGCCTAAGGGTAGTCCATATAAACAATTCCGCTTTTGAACTATGAGATTAAAAGACTTTAAATTTGGTAGACATGTTCCTTTCATGATGTAGAGCTTCTCTACAAGAGGGGTTTTGTGAAAATCTACCCTGGGGGTGTTATATATATTTATTCCCGATTTTGAACAATTAAACTTACATACTTGAAATGTGATAAACTAGTTCCTTTCATGGAGTAGAGATCCATTAAAAATAAAAAATTTACGGAAATTTACTTCTATGGAGGGAAGGACGGGTGTTAAAGGGGCGTAATAACAAACAAATTCCCGGTTTCGAACTACTAGACCTACAGTAATTGAATTTAGTATGCAAGGTTCTTTTGTTGAAACGATATCCTTTAAGAACAGGTCCCACGGAAATCGACTCTCAAAGGTTGTTACTGGAGCACATTGATAAAAAATTTTCCATTTTTAAACTACTAGGATTACACTTAAAATTTAGCATGAATGTTTATTTTTTTGAGTAAAGGTCCTCTAAATTGGGTTTTGAAAAAAATTAACTTTGTAGGAGGGAGTTACGAGGTGTAAAAATCTACTTCAATTTTAGAAATTATTATTTAGAAGTCCTAATTTTTATATCAAAAGGTGAGAGTTATATAGATTGTTTTTCAATTATCTATATATATATATTATATATATATATATAGATAATTGAAACTCTTGAATAGATTTTAACACTCTTCACACAGTTTATTTTTTCCACACCCTTCTTAAAATCTTATAAAATGAAAAATTTCTACATTTTTAGCAACCAAACCAAATTTCTACATTTGAAACCAACCAATTTCTACATTTGTGACAACCACCAAGTTATAGCCTACAAATTTGATGTAATCTTTCTTGGTGTCTTCCTTACAAGCTGGTATAAAGGATGCGTTTAAGTGCAATTTAGATTTTTATCACAACATATAAAAGCTTTCCATCGGTTTCAAGAGTGTTGGATCTCCTGGAATAAGCTCTGTGAGCAGAAGTTTTAAAATCTTTTGGAAGAATCTTTTACTGGGTAATTCTTTTGATATTTTTCTGCTTAAACATTTTGGGAGAATTTTTTGCTTAATAGTAGTCGGTTGTTCTTTCATATTTCTATGAGATTTTTTATTCTTTGGATTTTTTATACTTTGGATTTTTTATACTTAGAATTTTTATACTTTAAATTTCTATTTATTTTATTTGGGTCTTTCCTACCGAGTTGCAAAGGGGAAGTTGGCGCCTTCAAACTAGTTTAACCCCACTTATTCGGTCCTAAGTCCGAAATTGCATTTTGACTCGCTAGGTTCTTATTTGTATTTCATTAGATTTGATCTTATTTTTTTTATTTCCTGTTATGTCTATATTTTATATAAATTTCTTCTATATATATATATATATATAATTCATAATATACACAAAATAGTTATAAACCTAAGATAACTAGTCAAGATAGTAAGGGTCAGGAACCAGGATTGCAGGTTTAAACAAAGTTTTGCGGCTTGCCAACCTTCATCTGTATTTGCTAATATTCTGCGTCATAATGAAAGTAAGGAATATCAAAAGAAGTTTAACTATTACAAATAAAACCACAATCTATTAATATAAAACGATAAAATTATAGCCTATAATAATTACTAGTATATGATAAAATCAATGATGAAAACAATTAGATGAAAAAACTTACTACGTGAGTACAGCAATAACCATTTCCCTGCGCTATAGATAGAAGTATAACACTGACGTATATAGATACTAAGTTATGATAAAAAAGCATTGTATACATATATATATATATATATATATATATATATATATATAAACTCTAAAGAATGTGTTTTAAAATTTATAGAAAATAAAAGTACAATCCAGACATATACAATTAATTTTAAATTAAATATATTATTATTAATTTATTTAGAATGTAGCGCCATCTATCGATTAACTGTACAACTAATTAAAAAACTATTTTAATTACATAATGACATTACACTGAGAAATAAATAAATATAACTGTAAATTATATTAGCAAGGTACCCATGTTCAATACAATGCTTAATAAAGTTCTCAAATTTTAATATATATTAGATTTATATCTAACTTTTTCATTATTACGATGAATATAATTAAAAATAATATTTCTATATATAGATATAGATAAATTTGAATTCCAGTATAGCACTTTAAGAATGTTAAAATTAAAATCATCTCTTTTATCCTAAATATTACTATGTTTTTTTATTATTAATATACATCCAAGTAATTAGTTTTAACTGGATTACTATTAATTTTAACTAGGTTTAAGTAATCGGGATAAAATTAATTTTGGGGTTAACATTATTATTTTTTCCAAAATTAATTAAATCATCTATATATCTAAAAATGTAATAACCATTAAAATTTATATATTTATATTCATAAAAGTGTAAATACAAATTAGCCAATCTATTGCTAGGAGGGCCACCTTGAGGCAAACATTTAGTTTGTTTATACAAAGAACCATTAAAATTAATGCAGTTTTTTTAAGACCAAATCTATGAGATTTTTAAATTTTTGTAAATTAATAGTAAGGTTATAATTACTATGACTCTCTAAAATTACCTTAATAATATCATTGATATCAATTGAATTGAAAATATCTTCAAAATCATAACGATAAACTGAATAAATATTTTTATTTTTAAAAAAATCTATAATATTTTTACTATTTTTAATTATAGCTTTATTATATTGCTTATTCATGAAGTTTTGTATAATATTATGCAGCATTTTAACTGCAGTAGTGTGATATATGTTTTTAAACCATTTGTTACCGTTCTAAATTTAACAGGATTTTTATGGATTTTAGGTGTTAAAAATATATGTGGAAATTTAATATTAGGAATGCAAACACACAATTTTCTATACATAATAATAATTCGATTATTAATTTCTTTATGTGACAAGTCTAATCTTTTAAAAGATTCAGTGTTTAAAAAGTGTTTTTTAATCATATTATTATAAAAATATTTATAAATTGCAGCATAATTTCCAGGCACTTTGTCTTTGTAAACAATAACAAAATTCTTTTGTAATTCATAAATCTTCTTTTTTACATCTTTATAAATAAGTTCAGATTAGAATGGTAATTAAATTTCACCAAGTGTTTTAATATATTGTACTTATATTCATCACAAATGATTCTAAAGGCAAATCATATTTAACTGCAGATTTTGTAACAAAATTATTTATATCTTTTATAATTTGTTTTTAATAGTATTATAGCTATTAGAAATAGTTAATCTAAAACTAGTGCCTTTACTCATGATACCTTAAAATTTTGTCCTTGATTATATTTAAGTTGCCTGTTACTACATGTTTATGATAACTATTAATAAAAATTCCTAATAGTTCTTACATTTACAATCGTCTACGTCAAGAGAAGGTGAACTATTATTGTAATTAAAGATAAATATGTCGATTGCTTTATTATACTTAAAACTTTTTTAACATTTAAATTTCTAACAGGAAAAAGTGACAAATGTCTATTAATTATGTACATTAGATAAATTAATTTTATCAAATCCTTTATACATGAACAATAAAGTGCAGTATTCTGTATTAGATTCATCAATTTTATCAATATTTATTTGAATTTATGAACTAAAAATTATTAATATCTTTAATGATGTGAACTGCATGACACACCTTTAAGCACTCATTATTTAAGATTTCATTTAACACGCTACAATTTCCTTTTTGTTAGGGAATGTAAGAACTCTTAAATTGTAAATTTTTCAATGCTTTTGAAAAAACATATACGTTAAAGCTTTAGCATTTCTCAGCATTTTGATACCAAAATTTTGTTGATACTGCAAAAACTTCCGAAGTTATTGAGAAATAACTAGTGAAACTTAATCTATAATCCTATCTCTTTCTTATCTTTAGTTTAATTTTTCTCAAAACAACAAATTTTACCTTGCTCGCAGGATTTCTCTGACACTATTTTTGATATCAATTTGAAATTTCATACACGTGTTCAAAATAAGGCTCTTCATAACTAATACAACAATTTTCACACAAAAAAAAATAATAATAAATTCTTTTTTTTATTAATTTTTTTTTTAAATTTTCGTTATAATTGTATTTAAGAAATATCTTTTTTCTAAATTTCTTAAAAGTTAGTATAACTTTTATTTATTATTACTCTGCAACATAATTTGCAATGTATTTTTAGCAAAGTACATAACATTAAGACTATATTTATATATATTGTATTAAAACTCTTAAAAAGGGATTTTCCCACCAAAATCTGTGCTTAGTATTTGGTATAATTTTAATAATTGACAATTCAACATTTTTTTAAATTCATCCATGGGAAAGTGTCTGAGTTCAATTTTATTAGAATTGTTGGAATTACTGAAGTTTTTAACATCATGTCTATGTTGATTAATCCTAACTTTAACAGTATTCGAGGTCTGTCCTATATATTTATACTGACAAACTTTACAATTTAAAAGGTAAATACAATTAAAAGTTTTACATAGGTTAAATTTAGATTCATATCATATTGATCATGGTTTAACATAGTGCAAATCTTACATTTACTATCTGTACATTTATTGAAACTCAACTTAAAATTATTATTAGATTTAATGTTTTCAAATTTGTTTGAAAATAATTTGTCCTTATTTATATGTTTATATATACATATATATATATATAATATATATATATATATATATACTCACAAGAGCCAAAACATTATGACCACCCCTACATTTTGCAATGAACTCGCCTGGATGACGTGCAAAGCACGTGATCAGTGGAAGTGGTATTTAACTGCTGCTGGAGAGTCTGAAGAATCATTCTTTCACTTACTTCTGGGTGTGATGAAAAAGGCTGCCGATCTAAGCGACTTTGATAGAGGGCAGATTGTAATGGTTCGAAGGCTTGGAACAAGTATTTCCGAAAATACACGTCTCGTGGGTTGTTCGCGATCTACAGTTGTCAGTACTTATGCAAGGTGGATGGATGACGGTGAAACCAGCAGTAGACGACATGGTATTGGACGTCCATACGCTATCAAAGAAAAAGTTCGTCGGAGACTGTTTTGCATGGTGAAGCAAAACTGGAGCCAGACAGTGGCTCAGCTGCCAGCCCAATACAATGCAGGGCCAAGTAGAATAGTATCAGAGCACACTGTTCAGCGGACACTGTTGGATATGGAGCTACGCAGAAAACGTCCCACTCGTGTGCCTTTGCTGACCAAGCGTCATCGCCAACTGTGCCTGCGCTGGGTCCGGGAACATGGCGACTGGTCCATGGATCAC
This sequence comes from Trichonephila clavata, assembly GCA_019973975.1. Taxonomy (NCBI): domain Eukaryota; kingdom Metazoa; phylum Arthropoda; class Arachnida; order Araneae; family Nephilidae; genus Trichonephila; species Trichonephila clavata. The sequence continues at coordinate 51,129 of BMAO01024597.1, forward strand.
TGAGAGAGAGTTTCCTGGTCAGATGAATCATCGTTTGTCATTCATCACGCCGAGGGCTGTGTCAGGATATGCCGTCTTCCAGGCGAACAGTTGCTCCCTCAATGTACAGTAGGTCATACACAGGCTGGTGGTGGCGGTTTTATGCTTTGGGGAAAGTTCTCTTGGGCGTCTCTGGCACCCGTGATTGTGATAGAGCAGACCATGAATGCTACAGGGTATCTGATCATCATTGCGAACCAGTTGCACCTCTGCATGGCCTCTGTTTTTCCAGCTGGAAATGGAATGTTCCAACAGGACAAAGCCCCGTGTCACAAGGCTAAAATGTGTTGGAGTGGTTCCGGGAACATGATGCTGAATTCCAGTAATGTCCTGGCCACCATACTCACAGGATCTCAATCCGATAGAACACATTTGGGATGTCATGGGACGGCAGCTCAGAGTTCAAAGACCACCAATTCGCAATATCTAGGATTTGCGTGACCGTTGCTTAAACATCTGGTACAATCTGTCTCCGGCAATCTACCAAGGACTTGTGGTATCCATGCCAAGGCGGGTGGAAGCTGTGTTGCGCGCCAAAGGTGGGCCAACTCGTTATTGACAGGTGGTTATAATGTTTTGGCTCTTGAGTGCATATATATCCATACAGCATCATAAAATACCCAGCAAAGCGGGCGGGTAACAGCTAGTAGTCCTATGAATTTAATAACATCAACAGTCATTTTACATTTCCACATTTAACCATCCTTTATTACACTGACTCTGGAATCAACTAAAATTTTATTTAATCATTTGATGAAATCCTAGTGTTTTAGTGATCAACTTTCATTTAATTAATAGCGTTAAATATCCTAATCATTAATATATTAGAGACTGGTTTCAATTGTTAATTTTCCTCTTTTGTCTTTCTTTCTTACTCTATATTTCTATCTTTCCTTTTTACTACCTTTTAGGAATTACCATGTTTCTCTCGCTTCACGTTCAACAGTTAATTTTAGTATTTATAAAATGATTATTAAGCTGCATAATATTTGAGACATAAACTACAATTTTGTCTGATTCCTCCGCTGTATATTTTAAATCGGTTTTTCGTGTTTTTTTTTTGTTTTTTTTTGCTAAATAAACCATTATATATGTAGATGAATAGCTAATATTTAAAATCAGTATATGTATGTATATTAAGAACTAATTATGTATGTGAAGTAACTAATAAAGTAAAGGAAGTAATTATACGCACATATCTATAAATTCAGGAATTTTGGATCAGAAAAGTATTTAAAAATAACTTTTACATTTTTTTAAAATTATGTTTTTGTGTTTTAAATTATCTAAGAATTACATTTCTAATGATTACACATTAAAATTATCACAAATTGAAATTTTATTGTAAGGAAGTTGTGTGAATTTACTTAAAGAATTTAATTTATCTTTATATACACCCGAATTATACACTACAATGAATACTATTAGCATATTTCATTTTTGTAAAAATAACACTCACATAATTATAAAATCATTAATAGTAGTTTTATATTAATTTTAAATGAAATATATAATAATAATTCAATATGTAGGAGAAAAGGAGTTCATTGCTTATTCATTCACTCACTTATCCCGAGATCTCAAGAACTATGAGATTTATTGTCATGAAAATGGTCAGGAATGTTTCTTTTATTGAGTAGAGATTTACTTATAATGAATTTTTCAAAAATCTTCTCCAATGAAAAAGAGGTATTGCGGGGCAAAAAAATAATAGGTAAAAATTTCCCTTTTCCGGGTTTATTAGGAGTAAAACGTAACATTTGTCACACACCTTTGTTTCATCGAGTAGATCTGGTAAGGATAGGTTTTGAGAAAATCGATTTCTTAAAGTGGGTTGTTGGGGGTGTTATAGAAAAGGCACCAATTTTTAAGCAAATAAACCCCTTTTGACTTTAAATTTGGTAAACGAGCATTTTTTGCCGAGAAGAGATCCTCTGAAAACAAGTTTTAAGGTAATCGACTCCCGAGAATTAGTTACAGGGGATATATTTGAAAAAATTCTAGTTTTGGATCTATTTTAGAACTACAGTCTTGGAATTTTTGGCATCCATGATTTTTTTATTTTGTTCAGTAGAGATCTGCTGAGGAATTGTTTTGTAGAAACATTTACCCCATAACAGTGTAAAAGATATTACTTGCATTTGTGTTCATAATGTTTATATACTGATTAACAGTATATAAATATTGGGAAACAACGGGTTATTTAGTTTTATTGATTTATTTTACTTCACTTTCTCTTAAATGTTCTTTCCCCTGAGATTAAGTTGCGGTGTACTCAAAATTATTCGAAAAATTAATTAAATTTTGGCTTAATTAAAAGTTATTTCATCTTTCTAACTAAATTTATATATTTTTTCCTATTTCTTCCGTCAAAAAATGGGTGTATATGCTTATAAACATTAATGTTCCAAGTAGGCATATTTTATCCACAGTAAAGATATTCAATGAAAATCATAAAAATTCGTTTTAAAAATGAAATGTATTTTACATATTTCAATAAAATGGGTACCATCTTAGAAATGTAGATGTACAGCTTTCTGGAATTTGAAACATATTTTTACGTATGTTTCATCTTTTCGGATTTATATTGAATTTATGATTGTATTATTTTAAATTTCACTTGTATTTGTAGGATATTTGTAGTTTAAAAAGTTTACTTTTGTCGTCACTTATACCAAAATATTCTAAAGCTGCCTTTTCTGAAATTCAGTAATTCAATAACGTTTGTTATTTTAGGAAAGACTCTCATTGTTAGAAAACAATGTAATGAAATTAGTATTTTTTTTTCTAGAATCAAAGACAACCTTTTTTCTATCTTAAATTGAATAATCAATTTAAAGAAGTATGCACTGCAATTCTATTCAAAGTTTCAAAATTCAGTTTTTCAAACTCTTGAACTTGATTAATGTTGCTGTTCACTTCTTTTCAGTATTTTAAAAACATTTGTTCATTTTTTTAAAGAAAAGAACAACACAATTTATCTTCATACATTAATAATGCAAAGAAAACATTTTGAAATTTTATTCTCCATAATACTTTCTTTTAAAACTGATTTATTTAGCTAAAAAAATTGTTTGTTTCTTCGTATTTAAAATGTAAAACTTTAAGAGATTTGAATAATTGTACATTTTATCCTTTTCTCGACAAATTTATGTTTATTCAACATCTTTTAGCCGTATATTCTATTCGAAGACTTTTTTGTGAAAATCTTTATTCATTAATAATGACTCGAAAAACATTGATAAATAATTATTTAAAAACACATTTCCCTTAAAAAATTTTGTCATTGAGTTAAATCAAAAGTTAAATTTTAAATACATGTTGCAACATATAATTTACATAAAAGAAAATGTCCAGTATGGCCCGTCTGCTTTCAAAATTTGATTCATTAAAAATAAGGATTTCCTTAGCAAAGTTGTTATTAAATTAGTACAAAAGTAAAAATAGTTCAGCTCTCTTGGCATTTTCATTTCTTTTTGCTCTTCAAAATTGATGTAGACGTATGCCATCTTAAATGCTTGTTTCTTTCTTGAATTGAGATTTGAATTGCTCAAGCAAAATAAAAGTTTTATTTAGAAAATTGCTTCCAAAAGTTTGCAAGTATTTTGAAAAAACGAAACTTATTTAAATTTTCTAATACCTCTGATAAAGAGTGTTTCTCAAATTAATATCCCATATTGAAAAATTATTATACTATTAGAAATACTGTACAACGTCTTTAAAAATTTTTTGAATTGTTAATTAAAATCTAAGTATATTAGATAATGAAAGAATACATGTTTAAGTTTAAAAGTAAAGCTAAAGTAATGTTATTTAAATATTTTTTTACAAATAATATTTTAATTTACTAAGTATATAATATATTGAAAACTTACAATATATAGTTACTAAACACTTGTTACATACAACTTTAGAATTAGAAAATGTTGTATAAATGTTATACTTATAATATATTTCAGTAAGAAATCTGCTATCAAATAACATTTCGAATCTTTTGCAGTAAAAAAGTTTTCTGGCGTGAAAAAATTTAAACAACCAATATTTGGAAGCTCAGAGGTAAATTAACTCAACGAAAAGTGTTGGATCGATGCTGCATTTTTCGAACTTTGTAATAACTTTTTTACTTTACGGCCAAACTTTTATAATAAGATATTTCTTTCTTCCTAAAGAAGTCTTAAAAGATCCGTCTTCCCTTAAAAGATTTTGAAATCATTCTTTTTTTACTTATGTTCTGATTCATGATGAGTTAATACATACTCTAAAATCAAAAATGACAATTTCATTCGCTCTGAAAATATCCAAGTTTTATCATATTAAATAAGAATTGAAGTGTCATAAATAACACTGATATTCTCAAATTAAAAATTTTGTTTTTTATTTAAAGATATTTAACTTTCTTACATTAACGAATCATTGCAATTACACAACTAAAAGACGAAAAATATTGCTTTAAAGTTTAAAATATAGTAGTATGCATTTGCGATTAAGAAGGATTATTTCTCTGATAGTTAAGTCATAAAAGCATTTTATAGAGTATGATAGGAGTAAACGTAATCTAAATATTTAATTTTTAAAAAATATTTATAAAGTAAAAACGTAAGATAACTATCATATAAAAATTCTTACCAAATTTAACTTATTATTTTTTTTTGTCTTGTCAAACTAATTTTTTTTAAATATAGTTTTTACAGTTTTTTCTATCATATATGTTAATGCATTGATTATCTCGGTGGAATTTGAAACCCCTAGAAAGCACGTCTCCAGGTGTCGGATCAGGAAATACCTCTATTGGTATTTTCTTTGGGTGGCAGAGGGGAAATAAAATACCTTCCGTGAACCAACAGGGAAAAGTCTAACTTCTTTGAAGCAATGGCATCCCTTTTTCATTTTCGGTCTGAATTTTTATTGAGATTTGCTCTTGACTGTTTATAGATTACAGGAGTTCGATAAAGTGCTTCATACAATGGTTACTTGCACATTTTCACATTACAGGCAACGAAAATGCGGATAAACTGGCGAAAGAAGTGAGAAATCTTAATTAAGGTAACTATTTTAATGTTACTTTATTAGACGCAAATGCTGTCAAAAATTTCAAATTGAGAAATAAGTCAATTCCTGTAAGGCATCAAATCTGTAAGATAAGTGGAGGCCGCCTTATAATAAAAACAACTGCTAGGCCAAGAACAGGTAATCACAGCGGAATAAAGTTTGATAGAGATGGTAGAAGAACATATAAGAATTATGATAACTGTTTAGATACAGAGCTGACACCTGCTCATATTTTTGATTGCCCAGCTATTCTTGCTGCTCTACAAGAAAGAGGGGTACTTTTCTCGTCAACAAACTTCTATTTGGACAATATTGCACAGATTGCCAAAACAGTCACCTGGGTCTATGGTACTATCTGATTTGGTCTGGTCATGGATACGGCATCATGATCATTATCGTATTGATTTTGCATTATGGGCATAAATGTGTTTTAATCAATGCGTTTATTTTAGCTCTCTTATATTTAACTCTTTAACTCATATACAATTAACAACCTATGTACAAAGCATTTTTTACCATGAGAATGTTTAAATTTAATTAATATCAAAACATATTCTGCATCCACCTCTACATGGGTGATACACGTTAAATCTGTCGAGGCTCTAAAGCCTCACTTTCGCATAATGTGGAAATTTCGATACTGGGATATCACCTCACTTGTCGGCCTTGTCACTTGACCATTTATCAATATAATGAAACCTGGCTGTCTTAAATAGCCATCAATTAAATTTAAAGTGAAACATTCATAAACAATCAATCAAACAATGGCATAATAAATCGAACTGCTTAATAAACGCGATGCGTTTATTGGTGTTTAGAGTTTGGAAGAAGGATCAGCCATAATCAGTACAAATCCTATTTTATTGTTTTCTCACTTAAATTAACAACCCAGGATAGGGAATGCAAGCCACTACTAAGTATATAGAAGCAATTATATATACCTGGCAAAAAGAATACCTAATGCTTGAGTATAATTTAATTCACTTATAATTGGAACCCTTTGTATGACTACGGTCTAATTTACCGTAATGCAGCTCTAAGTTATTCGACCTCCGGTCGTTATGATTAACCTCTATCTCATTGACTAAATCGTTAATTAGCAATCTCTTTTGATTATTCAGCAATTACTCATCGACTGAGCTCACGACTATTCTCTACTAACTTCGGGTATCTAAAAGTCAATGCTTAAGTAAAACCTTTCAATTGCATAAACCGAGTCTTCTTTTTCGGGAGGAAGTTTTCAATAGAACAATAGTTAAAAAGAAATGAATTTACCCCGATAGTATTAGTGACCAGCTAGCGGATAGACCTGTTACAACCGTGTTGTACGTATCAAGTTATGTAAAACAGACAAAAGTAGAAATATCATAATAAAGCACATTCACAGGTAAAGAAATACCTCTCTTGAATCTGTATCTTAACCAATACGTGTTTTTGAGACACTGGGTAGATTCCTTGAGTCCCAACAAGTATACCACAAGGCTTACAAACTTAAGTCAATATTTAATCGATAGTGGTAGGAAGTTTCAAGTAGAGGGATACAAAATCCAAAATTTCCTTATTTCCTTCCATGAGCTTAATTTGGCACTTAAAAGCTTTAAATTATATTTAGTTCTTAATTCTTGGTATTTACTTTTATATATTTCTTGTAAAGCGAAAATTTTACATCTCTGGAATCTTTGTCTTACAGCATTAACGTGCCTTCTCATGCACTCAATTTCTGTTGTTCACCAAGGAACTCTGTGCATCCGTTGTTTTTTAATTGGAATGGACATTTTACAAGATTTTTAAATAACAGAAAGGAGATCATTTACGAGATTATGCAATGATTCTAGATTTTGCAGAAGTCCATGAGATTACTAATTCTTAACAGTAGGAATTTCGATGTGTCATAAAAGAGTTTCCAGCTCTTTTTTTCAGATAAAGATACAAATGTCACCATATTTTGTTGGAGAATTGGAATTTAGAACAATGTCAAACTCAATTGATTTGTGGTCGGATAGAAAATGATAAGTAGGCAAATGCAAACAAGAAACATCTTCCAGCAAATCAGTTCCAACTGCAATTACATCAATGTAGCTAGATCCTTGAGAGCCGCAAAATGTAGGACCGCATTCTTTATTAATGACAAAGAGGTTATGGTCAATAATAAATTCGGTGAGCATGGAACTCTAGAGTCGGAAAGGGGACTGAACCAAGTCCCAGATTTGCTATTGCGTCTATAGACCAGACGAATTTGTTTATGGACATCTTGGAAAAAATTTGGTTATTTTTTTAAAATCAAAATCAATATTCTCGAAGGGCTCAAAATAGTAGGATACAAACAAGAAGACTGAAGAAAACTCTCTAAGACTAAGGAAATCCAGGACGAGTTTCCTTGTACGAATGAGGTTCTGGTACCGACGGAACATTAATATTTCATGCTTCCATATTCAAAATAAGCTGCTGCTTAGCACTTTTTGATTTATGCAAATTAAATTGCAAAATACGTAAATGCGATTGAGATAAAAAAATATTCATAATTTGTTTGAGATGCAATAAGTTTCTCCATAAATTGATGATATTTAAAGCAGCTAGGATAAAATTTGTAATATACTTCAACTTTTTCATTTGGGTCTCTTGTTTTCTTATTGAATCTTATACAATTTACGCAAACCTGAATAGAAATATTGCATTCACTACTCTTGTGTTTTCCTGCACATTTGAAACAACACAAGCCATTTTCACAATCAGAAGCCTTATGAGGATATACAAGGCACTTAAAGCAGCGATTAATGTCCAGGAAGTCCTCGATTTTGCAAACGTTCCAGTTTGCTCTCAGGAAGTTCATTTTTAGGCACAGTTTTCGACCAGTTGAACTTACCTCTAAAACCAAATGCCGGGAGATTTTGAATTTTTTAAGAGTGAAACGAATTTTTGGTTCCTCTCGTAATTGTTCTTTCTCTCCCAATTCCGGATTCTGCACCTTCAAAAGCTGGAGAACTTCATGGTCCCTAATTTCATTCGGAAAATTTTTCAAAAGTTTATTTGGATTTCTCTTCTTTGGAGAAGACGCTTGAAGAGAATTTTTATTTTCTTTATAGCATTCGAAAATCTTTCATCCTCCTTGGATACACGTTGCACAAGCACTCGATTTTTATTGATGGTTATCATCTTTTTTATTCCTACTTGTATAAGTTTGATTTCAAAACTTCGATTACTTTACACTACGGCATCGAAACATTAATAAAGAACAAAACAATCAAAAGCATGCAAAATAAAATTGTGTTGTATTTTTTAAGCTATAGCTAAGCACAGTTACCCAATGCCAAGAAACGATGAATACAATAAAGCGTATTAATAGCTAAAAGAAACACCTCTCAATTCGCTTTTATTTTGCTAATACAATTGAATTCAAAACATATAGATTACTTAAACCATTTTTCCTAAATTACAAAGGAAAATGTTTGGGAAAAAATTAAAACTAGAGTTAGAAAAAAAGTTTGAGTATAATTCAATTATATAAAATGAAGAAAAATTTTTTTAAAAAGAATATAGTTCTGAACAGAGAGGAACAAAACACCCCCAATTGAATTCAGACCTTTTTTTCCTTCTTTTGTGAATAAATTAAGTCATTCCTGTTTGAGTTTGAATGAAAAGCAAAGTGGAAATAAACTTTTTTCCTGTGTTGTGAAGAAAAGACTTTAAAGTAATATCTGCCTTAGGATAAATAAAAGCTGAGTAAATTTACGAACAAATCTTAGAATATTTTCAAGTAGATGATTTTGGACAGGTGTTGAGAATTTTAACCAATTTTGTGTAAAAAAATATTATGCAATGTATTGAACTGTCATTTTAAAAAGAAAGAGCTCAAAGTTTCGTTATGCATCATCAAATATCTAAGATAGAAAAAGTACTGTTAAAATCAGAGTTCGGTAATTTTTACTTTTAACTAAAATGAAAAAGGTTTTTTTTACCCTAAATCAATTCATAACTTTCTAATAATAATAAATCGTTTAATAATAATAAAATTACAAGAATGTTTGTCTTTAAGAAACAAGTTTTGTGAATTTCATTACTGAATTTTGAAAAACTAACCAAACATTTATGCATAATTAAATAATAAATATTGTCATTTATTCTTCCTAATGTTAACAACATTATTATGTATCAATAGTCGTTTGATATTGAGTGTTAGAATATTCATTTTTTTAATTCCTAATTCAAATTTTCAATCGTGAATGAAATACTTTCTATTCTTCGAAACATGTTCAAATAATTTTTTTTTAAACTTATAGAGGAACACACTTGATGTTAATACAGTTTTTTTCAATATTGATTATTTAATTACCGCTTAATTAATTAAATTAATTACCGGTTTTTGATCTCAACTTAGATTTGTCACCATTGTTGTATCAATGTAACTGTTAAAACAATGACAAAAGTTGGCGCCAATAACCGATTTTTCAGCCAAACCGAAGGTGCATTGTTACAAAAATGCAGACAAATCATGCTATCTTTTCCAATTCCTACTAATAGTTCACTCTCTCCCCATATACATATATTTTTTTACCTATTTATAAATATATATATATATATATATATATCTTTTTCCAAATTTTCAATCGTTAGTAAAATACTTTCTATTCATCCATTCAGAATAGGAAACTAAAAAAATTATTTTTTTATATTACTTGTTTTAAAATGTACTCTCTCTATACAGTCCTTATTAAATTAATTAATAATTTTAGCAAAAATTTCATAACATGAATAGAAGTTCATTCTTCGTGTCTTTTAAGGACCTGAGAAATAAATTAAGTTTTGATTATAAAATAAATTCTTATTCTTTTCACTTGTCTTTGGTGTGAAAGAACTTTGATTTTTAATATTTTGCTGAAAAATAAAAATACTCATTCTTATTGATTATGATATTTACAAAATATTACATTAGTTTTAAAAACAATTTTAAGAATAGCTTTATTTTAAAATATTTAAGAATAAATTAAAAAGACAACGTTTAAATATAAAATGCTCAAAGTGCTTATAAGAATAATAAGTTGCTCTTCCCTGGTGCCAAAAATCGGAAGAATTTTCATAGATGATCAAGAAATACTTTTTTTGTGCTTGGAGTGTCAATTTAATTTAATTTCACAGTCATTTTAATTTTTAACTTATTTAATTCAACGATAGAGCCATGGCTCCTAATTTGATGCTTTTTTATAGTTCACTTGTTGCAACTTGTGCCACGAACTCTTAGTAATACATACAAAAGGGAAATTTAAGCGAATCTTATCTAGCTGGGAATTGAAACTGACTAGTCGATAGAAATAACATTTTTCTTTTGAACAATAACAATGATATCTCTTATTCCTATTCATTTTTATAGAATCGACTGTTATTCCCTGTATTATCATCTGATTTTGTGTTACTTTTCTAGTTGTCCTATATGTTCCGTAGGTTATTGTTATGTTTAATTGCATATTATATTATATATTGTGCCATGATACAATTATATCGGTGTGACTAAATATTTGTTTTAACAACATTGAATGAATTTATATGCTTATCTACTAAGTATGTTGTAAAATTACGGGGAATAAATTAATTTTATTTATTGAAACTGAACGGAAGAGAATATTATATTTTTATAAATATTTACTTATGGTTTGAAATCTGGCAGATTATTTTGATTAAATGTTACCACATAATGAATAAAGAAATGTTTATTAAATAGTGCATTGTCATTATTCTTATAAAAAATACCAGCTGGGTAGCGTGGTTGGTTTTTACTGCTAGCCTTGAATGCTCAAGGTTGCGGGTTCGACCACATCCCAAGTCGGTGAATTTTTATGAGGCAGAATGCAGGATTGCATGATTATCCGACATCGTCCATGTCGGATAATTATGAGGTATGTAAAAGATCCCTTGAGTGCCTGTTTGGATTGGGTGCTCACAGAAAAATTGACTTCCTAAGCACAGTTTTGCTTCGTAAGAGCTCAGATGCCTCCTTCTTGATAGGAAACTGGGCTTCAAAATGGTTTGCGGCCATTAGTATTCCACCTGTATGTACGACACTAAAAATCGATACCAGCTCCTGGGGAATATACTAGGTTTGTAATGGAAAAACACTAATCCGCAGTCCCACTAGAAATATTAAAAAAATATTATAAATAATTTTTTTCACTAAATTATCAATCCAATTTTCATCAAAAGAAGTCCTGTATTTTAGAAGAAATTTTCTTTAGTCTACCCTTTTAATCAGATTTCCTTATATATATTAAAACTTCACATTTCTTTTATTGCCGAAAAACAAAATTTGTTAATGGGTTCTAATAATGAGGTAGGGGGAAAGTATTCTAA